>OMKZ01021171.1:0-13472 GCA_900302535.1 Neoniphon sammara | reverse complement strand
TCCTTTGCTTTAAAGAAAACAAACAGATCCTACTACCTTAAAGCCATAAATATATATCTATATTAACGTCAGCCAATATAGCATTGTGTTTTTTCAGTTTGTCCACCGTGCAAATGAAAGGATTGTCTGTGCCTGTGTCTCTTTGAGAGTATATGGTTCCATCAGCGCCAGATGTTTTCAGCTCCTCCCTGTGTGCTTAGTAAAACATTCCAGTCCAGCTTTGGGACTCTGCTGGTTCCACCAGACACTCTCTCTCTCTCTCAACTCTGCTCAAAAGTTAGACGAGCCCCGAGAGTGACTGCCATAGCACAAAATGAGAGGACTTGTTGTCTTGGTTACTTTGGCCTGCTTTGCCAGTGCTCAACACCAAGCTCTGATTGACTACTTGGAGCGGAGACTGCTTGCTATTGAGGTAAGACTCCCTTTACCTCCCTGCCGCACCCTGCGCCCCACAGTCCCTTTGAAAGGAAACTTTCCAGGGACAGGGAACCGTCAATGGAATGCAGATGTGGGGAAATGCTGGGAAATGAAGGGAGAGAGGGGTTTCTCGAAAACGTTGTGACTTTGTGCTTCTTGGCTGGGTTCAGAAAGTGAGTTGAAATGCAGTCTACAAGGTTGAATTGTTAATCTGAGCATGCATGGCAAGGATGACACAATAAACACAAAAGCTGCAGTTTGTAAAATATTACATAATGAACTACTTCTAAAACGTTATGACTCATGAGAGATTAATATACTCTGCCAGAAGCAGATCATCACCTTTGTCATACTACACCACTTTCAAAATGTAATGTTTAGGTTGGATGTCACAAATGCAGCTCAAAAGAAAAAAAATCTTTCCCTCAGAAGGAAAAGGGCAATCAGGATCAGGAAGGCAATCAGGATCTCTTATTGCTGAGCTGACCCGTTTCTCGTCTAACACATTTCATTGTACCGTTGACCCTGTGTTAACCTACATATGACAAATAAACTGAAACTGAACTGAACTGAACAATTTCTATGTAGCTTGATTGTTCAGACTACAGGCACTGTTTTTGGCATCATAAAAATGTTCAGTATGATAGAGAGGGAAGTAATAATTTGAGAGACAGTTTATGCCAGAACAAACATCTTTTAAAGGCAGCAATTTCCTGCCTTTGTGTAGATGGATATTTTAGAGATAGAGTTTACCACACACTGCAAGTAATAGGCTGTTCTGAGCTAAATCCAGTCTCTGCTTGTCATTGTTACACAGCTATTCCTATCTAAATCTAATCTTGTGTTCTCGTTTATGTGGAAAAAGGATTAGAATGGAAAAACTTCTACTCTCTACCATAATAGTTTTAAAACTTGTAATCCAAGTCATCACACAAAACTCTCCTTTAAGGTACTGAGCTACTGCTTCACTCCATGTATGAGCAACTCTATGAAGCAGTGTGATGCTTGGTCATCCCCTGGGGAAATTCTCTTTTCGGTTTTACCCGCCTCCACAGTGAGGTCAGAGGTCAGGCCCAGCAACTCAGCAGCGCCCCTGGAGCTGGAAGGACCTCCGTGTCTTGCTCAAGGACACTTCAGCAGGGTGGATTCCTGCTACATGAGGGCGCCCTGCAGCCCTGTATGTGTTTTAAACCTGAACTGAATCTAACATGAAGCCTTCTTTAGTGCATTTGCAGGATGCATGTCAGTGCACAGACTGAAAACAAATCTTTATGTTCTGTTCACAATTACAATCTGATATCTAATGAAATACCGCCCCAATTTTAAATTAGTTTAAACAGACTTGAAGTATAACAACTCTTACTTTACATTTATGCATGTCAGCAGATCCCTGACCTTTCCTCTACACTCTGATTGCATCAGTGCTCAGTGATATTACTAATCCTTTTTTTCTCCTTCTTTGAAACAGGATCGCATCTCTCTGTGGCATGAACAGACCAACCGCTACGCCACGGAGCTGCGGGAGCTGAAGCAACAGATGGTCGCCCAGCTGGAGAACCTGGACAAAGAGAACGAGGCGTTGCGCATCAACCTAGAAAGTGTGGGGGCACGTGTGGACCGTGTGGAGCGTGAGATGGACTACCTGGAGACCCAGAATGGGGCGCAGCCATGTGTGGATGTGGACGACAAGCTGATGGAGCAGCAGGTGACACTGGTGAAGGAGAAGAATAAGGCCAAGTATGCAAAACTCTCAGGTGAGATGCAGCAATCAGGTTCACTTTTAAGACCAGCTGTTCACTTAAATATGTTGTTGTATATTATATAACTAGGATGTACCTGAAGATTATATTGTGCATAAGTTTTACAATCACTGATAATTTGATATCTTTATAGTGCATCATTTTAGTGGTAAGTGTCTTTTTTCACTTTTCAGTTCAAGTTCCAACTTGTTCTTTATCTTATGACTTAGGTTTCATTTGCGATACTCACCACACTGTTTCTGAGAATAACAAGGTTTGACTGTTGACCTTGTTTATCATGAGTCTTTGTTGAGTCCTTGTTTACAGACGCCTGTGTGAGGCACCACTTCCTTTACCTCAGCTCTCACCACACTTTTATTTTTCTGAGTGCTTTGGAAACATGTTGCAAGAGAGCGTGATTGTGGATTTGTTGATGTGCTTGCACTGAAACTCATGTAGCTTATCTTGATATTATCTAACTACTGTACCATTGCCTACACTACACATTTTTCAATAATATTGATTACAATCTATAAAATGAGCAATAAGACAAGACAAAATAAGAGAAAATAAGCTTGAAAATAAGCCTGAGGGGAAAATGTCTCAGACAGGAAAGCCCTAGTATGAAGGACACAAAAACTGAACATGAAACCAATATCAAGCAGCATATGATAGAAATATCATACACACATCATCATGGGATAAAAACAAAATACATCATTAAAACATGTAATCAGTTACTTTAAATAATTATAAATGTTACCAACATATAAACATTTGTAAAATGTACATCATGTAAAATCAGACTCTTTCTTATTCTAGACTGTAGGGACATGATCTCCAGCATAAGGGCCATGAAGATCTTGAAGAGACTTGGTGGGCCAAAGGGCACATGGACCAAAGATGTGAGCCGTGGATCTGGGAGGGTCTACATTTTTAATGGAACAGATGAAGACACCATCCATGAGTTTGCCTCTGTGCAAGACTTCACCAGCTCGTTGGGCTTGTCTCGGGCCAAAGCTGTGAAGCTGCCCTCTACCTGGAGGGGAACGGGCCATGTCGTCTACAACAGGCATGCATATTATGTGAAGCAGGGAGAGGAGGTAAAGGTGGTTAAGTATGACATGAAGAACGGCTCTGTGATAGATAGCGCTGTATTTCCAGTCCAGTATAATGCTGCTGTGTATGGTCTGACCCCTGAGACCGTGGTCGACTTGGCCGTGGATGAGGAAGGCCTGTGGGCGATTTATGCCACACCTGAGAATGACAGGCACATCTCCATGGCTAAGATGGACGCCAACACCCTGGACATCGAGCAGATGTGGGACACGACATGTCCGAGGGAGAACGCAGAGGCAGCTTTTGTCATCTGTGGCACGCTGTATGTGGTTTACAACACTAAGCAGCCTGGCCGCTCACGTGTCCAGTGTGTGTTTGATGTGAATGATATGGTAACCAGTGATGATGCGCCGCTGGTTTACTTCCCAAAGCGCTACGGAGCTCACTCCAGTCTGAAGTATAACCCACTGGAGCAGCTCCTCTACGCCTGGGACGATGGCTACCAGATCCTGTACAAGCTTGTGTTGAAAAAGAAACTGGAGGTGTGAGCAGAGTGAACGAGACTCCACCCGACAACCACACCCCCACACCCCCCAAATACACACATACACCTTGTGATGTTAACCTATAGTTCAGAACTTTTACATTTAAATAAACGCTCATTACGTTCAATCTAATGCCAAACAAGCTCGCACAGTATTGATGTATTTGCATGTTAAAGGGATGGTAAACAAAAATCTGTAATTTTTCATTAAAATGTTTTATTATCAAGATTGGGCGTAGAAAACATCAAGAAACTTTTACCAAACTTACGTTGTGTCAGAACACGCGTGGGCCAACAAGGCACTTCAATCTAATGTGGAAATTTAGCTAGTGATGCAGCTTTAGCTAGCAATGGTGTCAAACATGAATGTTCTCACATCAACTCTGCTACTGGAAGCCTCCAAAGTGTACATTTTTAATGTAACTGTATGTGAACTGTACAGCAATGTTAGGTATGAAAACATTTGCCAACATATTGTTGCAGCTCTAGCAAGACCCGGAATTATTTCGGTTCCAACATGCGGGATATTTTCACTTTGCTGGACTTTGTTGGTTGAGACAATATCATTACCCATCACTGCCCTACAGCCCTGCTGGGGTAGATTACTGTAGAAAATGTAGCCCCTAAAAACCATTTTATTACAGTTATTGACATTTAGGAACTCTGAAATCTTGGTGGGTGATGAAGATAGTAGCCTAATCAAGAGTAAAACTAAATAAGAAAAGCCCAGGACTGGAAGGTTGTGTACTGCAGTTTTAGGCCTGAATTTTCAGTAAATATGTTCAAAAGTGCTGGACTCCGGAAAGGTATATGAAGGCTAATAATATCAGATGTGAAGATCATATGTATTTTCTATGTTTTTAAAGGTCTGTTCTTCATGATTTTATCTACACGCCATAGTTTCTTATGGCTGTGAAAACCTTATTGCTAATCAGACTGCACTTCCAACTTTAACACAGTTGTTTCTGTGTCAGCTCTAATGATGAGCACACATGAAAATATTTAATAACCTGTGATCTGTTGCTACTGTCATTTTAAGTTTCTAAATGTGTTCGAAGGTGAGACTGCTCTAAAAGTTGCAATTTAAATCAGGTAATCAGTTGTTTCTTTCAAGTCAAGCTGCAAATATGGAAAACATCATCATTTCAACCTAGAAAATTACACACTTAAAGCCTCACTTTAATCGCACTGAGACCTAATGCCTAACTGAAGACATGGCACCATTGATTTTCAAGGAAATATCTATTTTTGACTTTAGACGCTTAGTGGAGACCCAGATAATATTTCTCACTTTTTCCTTAAAGGGATTTTTCCATGAATGCAACATTTGCTATGGAAACATTTGTCACAGGCAATTCACACCTCTTTTCCTCTTTTACAGAGAGAGTATATGTTAGTGTTAATCTGGATGTCTCGAACTGACCTGACTGAAACAGCTGATGTTATGAGCTGTGTGGTCTGATTAATAGTTGCATGATCATATAACTATTTCTGAGGGTTTCCACAGCAAGTGTCTTGTAGCCGTGTTGTTGAAAAGTTTATACCTTACTGAAGCTTTGATGAAAATAACTTGTATGTATTCACTGGCTGTAAACATGCAAATGCTTAGCCAAAAAGAGCATTTATTTACTGAAGGAATGTATGGTGGCACAAGACAGAGGCAATACAGTGTAAGTAGCTTTGCGCAGGCTCTAATGCTGCTCAGTTGTGTATTATTATTTTCTATTATAAGTCAATGCAATGCTTAGCTCATGACAGTTCAGCATGAAAAACTTTTTCTGCCACAAATTTCATTTTTCAGCTTTTTTTTTATTTGCTAGTTTTCACAAAGTTCTGCTGATGATGAACATTCATAAGGTGTGAAAACAAAACATTTTTCAGTTGTTTCACACTGCTGTTACTGACTTGCAATGTCACTGGGGGCAGGAAGAGGATAAGAGTTGTTATGAATACAGATGGGCTGTTACAAATAGGCAATTTTTGAAAAGTGACTGTAATTGGTGCTGTCCTCAATTCTTTTGTTTGTTTTTTATTACCTCTCCTAAGTTCAACACTAACCTATAATGGAGCTTAACTTTCATGCTAGCAGTCTGTTGTTTTTAAATGTGCTATATAAATAAATTTGGGTTGACTTGACTTTAATAGCAACAGTCAGTATTAAAGACTGTGAATTTTTTTTGTTAAATGGCGGATATCTCATTTTGGAACATAACAACTCAATCATTACTTCCTATCGAATTTACCAAAATTAACTGGGCACCACTTTTTAAACCATGTCATCATTTTAATACATTTATTTATTTTTGCTTGAAAAATACATTTCTATTTCCTACTGTATACATTTCTTGTTTATGCCTGTGATATACACATTTGCACATTATCATCTATTTCAAGCCTTTCATTATGAATCATTATCAAATAAATGGCACATTGTACCAGTTACCAGGCAGTCTGTGTCTTTCTTCCAAGTTTGGGTACAAAAACTTGCTACATATTTTAAATGAAAAGATAAAAAAATTACATTATTCATAGAAAGCTGAGGACTGTGCCTCAAATAATTTTAAGCAAAATCTACATGTTTCAATATTTGGTGGTAAACGCTACATAAATCGCTACATCATCACTGCTGTTTTCTGTTCCTTACCACAATGTCTGGTTAGTTGCCCTGTACTTTTTTATCTGTTCGACTTGGACGACCCGTGGGATCTTAGCTCTGTCATTCTCAACCACCCTTCATGGTGGCTCCCATCTGGACTTTGGTGGGTCCAGCCCATACTTGGCGCAGGTGTTCCTCTACACGAACAGTGTGACCTGGTTGTCCAGCTCAGTGTTTGCTTGTGTCTTACACCCTGGTAATATGTGCTAGACTCTCTCAGAGGCCCCTAACCACACAGTCTAGTTCTCTAGGAGGGGTCTAGCACATCAGACAGGGCCCATCCTGTTTTACAATGTATGCCTCACTTTCGCCCATTCACACACACATCCATACACTGAAGGCAGACGCTGCTATACACCTTGCTGCCTGCACATAATCTGCTACTCTGCTCTGCATTTTGTATTGCTTATGATTAACTGTGTAAATGAATTTTCAGTCACTATGGAAACAATGAAAAAATTAAGATTGAATTCAATCAATCACATCAAGTTAACAGGTAATTTACAACTTATGAACTGCACAATGTGTTTATGTCATTATGTGATGGTGATAATGTAAGTAGTATCATTATGAAAAGGGTTCCCCAAATAATCAATTATCAATGATATACACTTTTGCTAAAGTTCATAAACACTTAAACTCCTTATTATATTGAGGAATCAGTCTATCACCAAACTACTGCTCATATATGTTTTCAGTATTTACCATGTTTACAGGATCAGAGCCTTGTATGCTCAAGACATCGAGGACAGCATCTTCTGAAAAATTTCTACACACAAAAAGAAAGTGCTCAAATTTTAAAATGAGATATTGATCAGATGTGCACATTCCAAAAGACGCAACATTAGACTCATGACATCATGACTTTCAGATTCAATTAATCATTCAAACCACTTGGTGTCATTGTTTGCAAGTTGACTTAGCTGTCTAAAAGCAGCTGTTCAGTATGTACCATAGTTTCATATTAGACTATAAGATGATCCCATCAAAGAATTTCAGGTTGATATTTTTAACTTTTGAGGCCAGCTCACACGTTGATATGTCATTCTTTATTTATAAAGTTCAAAAGTCCCGGTCTTTTATATTTTCTGACTGGGACATAGTTCATGAAATCGTGAGAAACACAGTAATGCACCACGGTGACGTTTCAAGCACATCTGCTCTTCATCAGACCGCAGTTACCAAGAGCCCTGTGGGGTGTGAACTGTTTTTTCTTCACTGTTTCAGGGTATTTGGTTCAGCACCTGTCCAAGTTTTGGGCTCGTTTTGTGTGCACCTTTCTACTGATTACTTAGTCACAGTGAAATCCATGTTTGACCTATTTAACGACAAATGACAAAAAAATGCACTCATTTTTAAAAAAAATTATTATCCTGTATTTTTAGACCAAAATTAGACCCAATACTTTATCAGTTTATTTTTAGTGATTACTTCATGGTATATTAGATCAAATACCACCTTTTCTCCCCTAACTGATATCCGACTGTTTTCTAAAATGCACTAAATTAAGCAAGACGCTTTCAAAACATCATTTTAGTGTGAGTTTAAGTTGATCTTAAATGGTGGTCTGATAGAATTAATTTAAGATTTTAGCACTTGTAAAGTTGTACCAGGAAAGATTTTATATAAAAATACACCTGTCTTGTCAGCATAAATAATAAAACGGGGCTATAATAGTGAAGAGTATTCTGTTTATCGATCGGGACCGTTAGATTTGCCACATTTGCCCCACAAAAATTCTGGTGTCAGGGATACTTCTCCACCCTCAAAACTTTGAGCAAAATCCAAAACTGTCTCATAAACAGCAGCGAGCAATCACTCCATTCAGAAAGAAAGAACGAACGAAAGAACATCACAGACCAGTCAGACCGGTAAACATGAGTATGTGGGGTTCATTGACATCACACTACATGATTTCTGGGTAAGTTCAACTTTTCCAGCCAGTTACCTCTCAGTGCCTTTTAAAGGTACCAATAAATGAAGTTGCATATAGTGCAGCTTTAAAGCTTGGAAAGTCTTGGTTCCTGCCTACATTTCAACATTTCAGCTGACATGAGGTCCTCTAGCTGAGGCCATGGGGCCATGCTGATATTGATCATTGACTGACTGTGATCATTAAGAAGTATTGGTCATTTCTGATCCAGCCCTGCAGACTTTAGATACTACCGGTATCACACAGCTGGTAGTTTGAGGGACAAATTAGCCCATTCTGATTCAAAACAGCCTCAGTTCCTTTTCATCCCCCCTGCCAAATGTTCTTTCTTTGGTTGTTGCACGTATTGCAACATCCGTGAAAAACAACAATAAAGTCCATTATCCAGTGGAACGGCTTATATAGTAGAACCTCCAGGTCATTAAATTGATCAATAAGCAAACACAAAAGTACATAAATATTTTATATTACTTTTATAGGAAATTAAATGAGCTAACTGAGAGTTCAAATGTTCATTTATGCTATCTTGTTTTTTGCATTATGAATCACACAGTTTCAAAAGGCTTGGGAAAAACAATTGGGCCAGGTGCCAGGCTATGGTAAAGTAATGCACCACAGTAGATAAAGAAGTGCTGATTTCATGCTTGATATGATACAAAGATGCAGGAAATAAATAAAATATAAAATAAATAAAATATATAAAGATGTATATAGTATCTATAATGTAGCCATTATGTATGGCAATGCTATGTCTGCATGCTATAGGTTACCACGCCCAAAGTTAAATTTAAAAAAATCAAAAAAGGAATATTCTGTTGATTTGAATTGAATTGAACTGATAATAAAGTCCAGAGGATATAAAGCATTACATAAACACTTATTTATTTCCAAAGAGGTTTTCAGTTGTTATTGAGTTAATAAATCATTTGAATCAAAACTAAAACCATATTCAAGGGAACATGCTGGGTATAATAAAACAAAACAGAAAGGGCGAGAAGAAAGGGTAGAAACAGGATCTGCAAATTTGCCTGTGGTTTACACATGTGATACTAACTGGCAGCATGTCAAAAGAGCTTGACTTACCAACCTGCCACAGAGAGAAAACATCTGTTAAGAACTTCTCTCTCATCTTTTGTCTCAGCATGGAGGGCTACGATGATTCAGACTATAACTACTACTATGACAACCTTACGGACAATGAAACATTTTACTTCACTGGCAGCAGTGAGGATTGTCCCAGCTCATACCTTCATGGCGCTAACATCTACCTGCCCATGTTGTATTCCCTCATATTTCTGACTGGCTTTTTTGGAAACCTCTTTGTAATCATGGTTGTGGCTGCCAAAGGTAAGAGGAATGGCCGGCTGGTGGACATATTCGTGGTCAACCTAGCACTGGCTGACCTTGTGTTTGTCCTCACACTGCCACTGTGGGCCGTCTCTGCCAGCCAGAATGGACTCTGGAACTTTGGGCACATTGGGAATGTGCTGTGCAAGCTGAGCAGCTACGCCATCGCTGTCAACCGCTTCTCCAACATCTTCTTCCTTACCTGCATGAGTGTTGATCGCTACTTGGCCGTGGTGAAACTGATGGACTCCAGGTTCCTCAGGAGCAGTCAGTGTATTCGAGTCACTTGTGCAGCAGTCTGGCTGATCTCCCTGGTGCTGGGCATCCCATCTCTGTGGTACCGGCGCGTGAACCAAACCAGCAGTGGACTCATATGTCTAGAGGACACACAGTCACTTTTCTTCCTCAGCCTGAGCTTGATCACAGTGATTCTCACATTTGTTCTTCCAGTGTTCATCATCATTCTCTGCTATGGCACCATTCTCAGACACCTACAAAAGCACTGTGTTGCTGCTGGGAGCTCCCGTGCTGATGCCCGGCGCCGCCACTCCCTGAAGATGGTCCTTTTCATAATCATGGCCTTTGTGGTGTCCTGGCTCCCCTTCAATGTTTTCAAGACCATCATAATCGGCTCCCAGCTCTCAGATGCCGATCTGAGCTGTTATAATCTGTCGTGGCAAAGGGATGGCCTCATCATCTCCTGCTGCCTGGCTTTCCTCAACAGCTGCATGAATCCAGCCATTTACTTTTTCTTCGACAATCATTTCAGACGACACGCTGAGAATCTGTTCCTGTCCTGCTTGGGGAAGCCGCAGTCCCATCAGAGCCACAACTCTTCAGCTTCATTCACCAATATCGGCACTTTGGAGAGCTTTGGGACACCTGTGTTTAGAAGTCGCCTTCAGTCATGTGATAAAAAAATCTAATGGAGCACAGACTCTACACTTATCTTTACTTGTGAAGGTATTAAATTCATTGTTTTATTTTGTGACAAGCTTGTTAAGGTCATCTTGGTACTGAGGGAATTTGATTGGTGATTGTGCATCTTAACATTTTGCAGGTGTTCTGCTCTGTACAAAGAGGGAACAAAGATCACAGAATGCAGTGCCATAAATGAATAATTTTTTTTGAGCCAATACAGTATTGCTGATATATAATAATAAAATATCCATTGATATGCTTCAAGTATTAATCAAGCATCAAGCATTAGTAAGACTGACTAAGACTGAAGAATTTAGCATTTAGAATTCAGCATTTAGAATTTGTAAGAATTTAGCATGTTTTGCAGGGAGTTTTTGAATAAAATTGTGTAGCTAAAGTATTTTTATAAGCTTTTTTGATAAGCTGAGGAAAAGCATTACTGTTATGTTTAGTGCATAAATATTATATAATATATATTCATTGATGTGATATATAATTTGCATGGCTAAAATAAACTCTGAAAAGAATGTTTGTTTTTTCATTTATTCTTAGCTTACTTTTCAACACCAAAACTTGTTTTTCTGAATGAAAATATAGGTGGGATAAGGGATGAAATTTTACAATATCTAATGTAACATACAATACAATGCTTTTATCCCAATAATAACTATATCAAAAACACTTCTTCTTTAGGCATATTGTATAAAAAAAAAATAATAACAGAGCAAATGTGGACAACAATCCGAAAGCTTTATGCTGTTGGTAAAATTTCAAGTCACTCTGCAGGGACTTTTAAAAGGAGGGAGCAGATACTTTAACTGATGCACTGAAATAGTAGGCATGCTTATGCACGTATAAAGAAGGTCACTCACCTTTAGCATAAAGTGTGTAATAGTGTGTAAGATATTTAGAGCCAGTGAAGAAATGCAGAGCACAGAGATATGCAGTGTCCAGCATCCGTACATATCAGATGCAGGTGGGTTCGATTCTGACCCTCGCCCTTTGCTGCATGTCATCCTCTCTCTCTCCCCCGTCTTTCCTGTCTATCTCCACTATCACTGTCAATAAAGCAGAAATGCCAAAAAATTAGTCTAATAAACAAAATAAATAAATAAATAAAACCAAAACTCAGTTTCATCTTGAGTTTAAAGACAAGGCTGTCGATATGAGCTTTAAAAGATAACTGGTGATTTCTGATTATACTCAAGTACTTATAACTAGAACCGAATTAGAACTGAATTTCTTTTCCATGAGAGGTTAATATGCTTGGAAGGTTAGATGGTAAACTCTCTTATGTTGATGAACAACATAGGTTTTTTATTTTTTATGACATTTATAAGCAACTTAAGTTCCTGCAAACAGAACTGAACAACATCAAAAGCACACCTGTACAGCAGATGACGAAGAACTATAAATAACAGTGTCGTCAGCACAAAAATAATAAATAGCCATTTGGACACAGTGCGTTCTAGCTTAAAACATTTTCATGAAATGTGTTATTTTGTGAGCTGTGCTGTAAACTTGCTTTTTTAAAAACTGATGATGATGATGATGATGATGATGATGATGATGATGATGATAATAATAATAATAATAAGAAGAAGAATTAACATTTTGTTCTCAAATGCCTTTATTGAGTTTGATCATGAAGTGATCGCTGAAGCTGCTGATGGCTGAGGGTACTCCCCAAGAACACGGTTTCCAAGTACTGGGTATTTAATGACTTTTATAGGAAATTAAATGAGCTAACTGAGAGTTCAAATGTTCATTTATGCCATCTTGTTTTTCGCATTATGAATCACACAGTTTCAAAAGGCTTGGGGAACACAGTTGGGCCATGTGCCAGGCTGTGGTAAAGTAATGCACCACAGTAGATAAAGAAGTGCTGATTTCAAGCTTTGCAAATGGTTTTAGAGAAATGCTGGCAATCTTTTTACAGTAAACCAGAATACAGTAAACCTAAATGATTCATATTTTCACTACTATACATTATCATTTTTGGAGGTTTTCCTCAGTTGTATCACAAACTGACAATCTCTTGTTACACACTTGTGAGTGAAACACATCAGTTCTCACTTATTAATTATTTGTAAGTTCTTTCTAACTCACTGGCAAGCCCCAGTATAGTAGTAAAGGTAGGAAATGGTTTATAAAAATATCAAATGCACCATCAGCTCCGCCAATTTGTCTCTCTTAAAAGCATTTTAATGAAATGACCCATTAAGAGATAATTAAAATAAATTTTGTAATGATTAAATATATTGATTTCTGGGGAAATACGCAGATAAACTACACTTAATTATTGCATTTAATAATTTCTGCAAAATGGACAGGTTTTCTGAGATTTGGTGTGGGATTTAAGGTGTGAAAAAAACTTTTTTTAACTGCGGTTTTAGTGTGTTATGGTTTTGCCAACTATTTTCTTCAATGTTTCCACTCTAATTTTCAAAATCAAGTGGATTACAACAAATAAAACAATTGAAACATAAATAAGACAAGTAAAATGGTCAAACAATTACTTATCCATGATAACTTGTAACTTATCTTCTCTGTCAGTTCTGTACACATAAAATGAAAGGTGTGACCTTGACCTTACTGTCATGCATCGCTTTGGGTGAGAGATATCAGTCACTTTCCGCTGGTGCAAATGGTGAGAATACAAGCTTTGAATGTTCCCACAGCACTGGCAGAGCTCTGTTGCGGCTAAGAGTCTGTCAGATTACACAACTTTGAATGTGTGAAACAAATTGCTCAAACATGCTGCAAAACAAAGAAAAAACTGCATCGTGGGTCAAAAAGTTCAATATTTACCTCTTTACCTTTAATACAGACAAGAATTTACTTGTCATCAATTCT
>OMKZ01021170.1:21998-36585 GCA_900302535.1 Neoniphon sammara | reverse complement strand
CGTTGGGTTTAGGGCAAATTCCACTTCAATTCAGTCAATTCATAAGCAATTTTCTTTTCACAAGGCGAAAGAATTTTTAAATAAAATGCTCTTATTTATATGCAACCAATTTAACATTTGTTGTTACATTTGAAATGTGATTTTTTTTTCTTATTCTCTTTTTCTTTTTTTTTGGTTCCAAAATTTGAATGTGTGAGTTGGCATAACCAGTCAGTGAATGGCCCTTTCTGAACTGGCCTTATTGAAATGGAGCAGAGCCCCCTAACCTCCAGCAGGGGGGGAACAATGTGGGGAGGGTAAACTATTCTGAATGTTATGGAGTAGCCTGTTCAGTGTGAGGGGCTGAACGCATCATGCGCCTTTTACACTCCATCAACACAGACTGACATCATGGAGCGCACATTAGGAGTGGTCCTCATCCCACGAGGTGGGACCACAATGTGCGCAGACACTTTTTATATAGCCTACTTGGTTAGAAATGCATTTCCTACACTTAGTCAAACTACACTCCACCCCAAACCTCTTTCTCCCTCTCCTGACAAAACCTGTGCGTGTGTGCGTGTGTGTGAGAGAGAGAGAGAGAGAGACAGAAAAACAGAAAGAGAGAGCAAGATGGTTCTTTGCTCTACCAATGCTTTGCAAACTTTCTTAAGGCATTACACATGCGTGCAATTGGAGTAGTGTTGAAAATCGTTAATTTATTGTTTAGAATGTCTTTGCGTACCAGCAAGAGCAAATAAAATAAAATGTAGCACTCTGTAACCAAAGCCTAAAAGGTACTTGGGCTACAGAACCTCTTTTACACAGGACTAACAAAACAAAACAATATAAACAAACAAAAAAATAATAATAAATAAAAAAACAACAACAAAAAAAAAGACTTTTTTTTTTTTTCAAAGTGCCATAGCTAGTGAGGAGAGGAAGGATTGGCAGAGAGGGGCATAGATGCTTTACTGTGTGAGTTTACTTGAGAACCAATCAAAAAAGGGGAACTCCAAGGCAAATGTGTATTTGATTACATTGACAAACCGTTTTTACATTTTATGCTTTTTTCATTTGGTGAGAAGGGACTCTGCTGGACTCTGAACTCTGACTCTACAGTGGATCCTGAGAGCTCTATTGTAGCAACGGTTGTCATTTTAACATTGGAGCGAGAGAGAGAGAGAGAGAGAGTGAGAGTGAACGTGTGTGCGTGTGTGTACGTGTGTGCGTGCATATGCATTTATCAGAGCCACAAATAGCCACATTTGGTGGATCAGATTGGGTTGAAGTTCAGAGCTATGCGAGGCCCTTAGTGTCTCCTCCTTTGAGATGTACATACAATGTGAAGGTCTGAAGTGATTTTTGTTAAATTCTATATTTTATCGCTTTTGTAGACATTTTGTTGTGGGAAGAAAAAAAAATAAAAGAAATTTTATGGGTGCATTCCTGCCTCGTTTTCCTTTCTTTCACACACACATTGATAGCTTTTATATACAGATTTTATTTTAGCCAAACAGAACATTTTTTCCTATGCAAGTTAAGGCATATGCATTACAGTAATTACAAAGTACAAACAACAGAGATTCAGTCTTCAGTGAATCTCAAAAACGGCTGGCTCAACAGGAATGTTGTAACACATACTGTACAGTATGATAACATAACCCTTGTTTTTAAATAGCGCTCCTTGGCACTCCCTTGTGACCCCATTCCCTCAGCACACTGACAGAGTGTGATGTTTGTCGACGTCCCTGATAATAATAAAAAAAGACAATTTCTGACATCCAGTGCAAAAAAACACACTCACACAGTACCACCCATGGGTGCTGATGGTGAGGGTGATGCTGAGACACTATTTTGCAAGAATACTTTTGAGTGTGCATTATTTATAGTGTGTATTTTTTTATACTTCCCAGGTCAGAGGTTACATCCTGGTTCCATCACCTTCTTCTTCCTCTTCTCCTTCTTCTTCTTCCTCTCCTTCTTCTTCTTCTTCTTCCCCTGATGTTGGCTCTGCGTCCCTGCTGTTCTCGCGGCTGTCCAGACGCCTCCTTAAATCTGAACAACAGAAACATCAGTAAGAGACATGTCGCTCCAACAACACAGTCATTACCACAAGAAAGAGAATACTGACAGGCCTGGGAGGAAGTCCACGCATCCGGCATGAATAATTTGGTTTGATTTGTTGGGGAAATCTTGGAGAGGACACAAGAAGAGGAAGAGGAAACACAAAGCACCTTTGAAATATCAAAACAAGTGTGTCTGAATGTTTGCGTTTGTGTGTTTGTTTGCCGGGCTTGTTTGTTTTTGAGCACACTTTCTTTCCGAGCGCTTATCCTCTAGATGCCGGTATCGTGTCTACCCAGAGACGTTAATTAATAGCTAATCAAAGCTAATGTCTCAGCAGCACATCGCCAGCACAAAGACATGATTAATACGTAATCAAAGGCCGTGCAGCACAACGCACAAAGCAGGGCCCACCCCCATGCCTCAAACGCTACTGTTGTCATAGAAATAAACGAACACTCGTGGCTTAATTAGTTGGCTGTTGGTGTGTGTTGTCTTCATTTGAAGTTGTCGGGGATTTAACTCAGAGCCAGTGTTGGCCTCTTGAGTGACGACACAGAGGTGACATATAAATACATGCACATACACACGTGCACGAGTGGAAAAAACACTACGTGCGCACACACAGACAAAAAAATCCCATGTATACACTCAGGAATGCACATGTCACAAACTCATTAAAACAAATACGCTGTGTCGATTCTTTATGTATTTCAGCAACGCAAACATGAACCCTCTCTTATCTCATAAACACACAAATTCTGCACACTTCCATGCTCTTTTTTAACACATCTGTTGCAGTTGACCTGCAGGAGTGTGTGTGTGTGTGTGTGTGTGTGTGTGTGTGTGTGTGTCTATGTGCTCTGACCTGTCAGGCCCAGTCGGTGGCAGAAGGTGTTGCAGGTGTGTTTCAGCAGGAAGCCACTGATGGCAGCATCTCCCAGGTTATCAGGACCAAACAGCATCTCACTGTTAGCACCACTGCATTAGGACCAAGAGAAGCATTACAGTCAAGGCTGAAATCTGTGTTAATACATACTTGGACCCTCAAAATGCTACGATGAACACTAAATGAAGAGTGAAAGACAACCAAAACTAAATGTTCCTCATAACTTTGACCTGGTAGGTCAATGGTTTTTATACCTTTGGTCCTCTGCCATAATGACTGATGGGTCAGTCAGCTTCTCGCCCACTCCTGTCAATAAAACAGAAAGAAATAACTGGATAAAGATAAAGGGCATGAACCAAACACAAACACACACAAAGGAAAGGATCCCACCTTGTATATCCAGAACCAGCAGCTCTCTACAGGAGTACTCGAAGGTCCAATGGGAGAAAGCGAGAAGCATTTCCTCCAGTGAACAGCAGGGGGAGATCTCTTCTCCCGTGTTGTTGTTGTACTTCCTGAATTCACCAGACATGTTCCTCTCAATAGTAAGCCACTGGCCGTTCGAATGCCAAAGGACAAGGGACACATCCAGGAAGCTGGTGGGGAGAAAAGACAATGTTAGTACATGCACACACACCGCTACAGACAGAAACACAGGACAAAAACACACACATGCACGAACACACCTTGGAGAGTGGTGCATGTCCTTGGGTTTGACCTGGTTGAACACCTGCATCATCTTCTGGGCTGCTCTCTGCTGCTGGATCTCCTTTAGGTATGCCAAATATAGGAGGAAGATAAAAGTTAGAAGATAAAAATAAGTTTGTGTGCAGAGTTTAAATACTTCCTGTGCAATTTGTTAAGTCGTGAGAGATTGGGTGCACATTACACCTTTGCTTTTTTGTTGTTGTTGTTGTTTTTTTGCACATTTTTGGCATGCTTACCCTGAGGCAGAGCTGCAATGCCGTGCTGCCATGGAAGTACTTCTGCCAGGCCCGCACCACCTCAGGCCTGAAAGCTTTGACCACGTATACCAGACCAGGCCTGAGCACATCTCGCTCTGCCCAGGTACACAGCACCCTGCTGCCCTGACGCAGACCTCCATACAGGGAGCCCTCCTCACTGGACAGGGGCTGCAGCATGGCAGACAGGCCTCGAGACGACCAAGAGGAAGCTGTGCTGGAGCTGGAATTCGATCCAGGGATGGCATCAGAAGGCACCTCTTCTAAGGAGTAGATGCTCACCTCTGCATCTCCTGGAGGGAATGAGGAAAGGTGTAGTAGGGTGCATGGAAGGCAATGAAAAGAAATCAAAACAGAGAGTAAACAAAGATAGGTTGTGATTACAACTGCCTTTTCAATGTGACTTCCACAATCAGAACTGTCGGATCAGATCTCAGATCAGGTCGTACTTATATGCCCACAAATGACACTCGTATGTGTGCTCTGTGGTCAGATTTGAGATCAGATTTGTTTTTCCTGTGCAAAAAAAAAAACATGGCACTGTTTACAAGTCAAGGTCTCGTTTTTTTCCTTCATTTTGCGGAGTTTTAGCAAAACGTAACACCTGGCAGTTGTTAAAGAAAGCTCAATCCGAGTGTATGCATTACAGAGAAATCATATCCCCCTGTGCTCTTATGGTCCCCATGAAGAGGGAAATAATAGCCTTGAGAATGCAGACAACACTGGCAGGAACTGACTGCCTCCAAGGTTTTGACACCGAGTGGTGGAATAATGTTACTAATGTTACCGTTAAAGTACTTTCGGCTGTTAATTCCCCTCTACACCCCATGCTTTGTTTTCCTGCAATGATTCTTGGTCATGACACATGCAAATATGGAAGCTAGTGGAAGGCAACATCAGTAGGTGCATGATAAATAATGATGTTGTTTGCAAGTATCCAGGTTGTGGCCAGATTTAAGTCCACACATATTTGAGATATGATAGGAATGTGAGTCAGGCCACCTCAAAATGTGGATTCTGATTTCAGATCTTGATGTGGCCAAGATCCGATCTGAGAGCGTACACACCTGAGGGTTAATGTGAGCTGGCATGATTGGATGTACCAGGTCCCACTGAAAGGTGTAACCATAGCCATAATACAAAATATAGTTGAGGGCTAATATTTTTAAGTACAGTAAACAGACTGCTAATAATTAATAAGAAATGACCAGATGATAACACCAAGCAAAACACATACCCACAATCGAAACAGGTGTGAAGGGGATGGAGTGGGCCAGTCTCATCAGATTGTTTCTCTCCATAGCTTTTGCCAAAAACACAACAAACAAAAACTACTTATGAGATATTCTACAGATGTAATTACAAATAAAATCACAGAATTACAGCTGACTGCAGGAGCACAACAGACAAATAAATGGATTTGGGATATGATAGTCCAAAAAAAGTTGAGCACCACTGATATTGAAATGAAATATGAGGTATCTGTATACTGTCTTAATACCTGAATAGTGAGGATACAGATCATCGGTGGACTGGAATGAGGAGCTCTTGGCTGCAATAAACACAACGAGGGGAAATTAAAGTGTAAAATCAGTAAATATCAAGCTGATGAATAAATGTAAGGTATAAAATGACATTGACTTGATGTTGGTGTCCTGAAATACCTTCTGGACCAATCCCACTTTGTAATCTGCAACAGAGACACAAGGAAGAAAATATCAACCTTTTTCAAATTGTAAACAAGCTCTATTTAATTTTAAATAATCTTCCAGAGCTGTGAAATCTTTACAATGGATACTAACTCCCCAAACAGATATACCAAAGGAACAAACTTACGAGGACCTGCAGCCCACAGATCTGGCCCAGCTGTTCCATGCTGACTGAGTGGGACTCAACACATCCTGAAGGCCAATGCAATGATCATCAGTACAATCTTAATTGCATAATATACACTCAATGATTCCTATACTTCTTTAATATCTATGTCAGTCTTACCAGATGGGGAAACATCTGTTTCTGCAACACATCGGTGGGTTCAAAATCTGAAATGATATTGATATTTCCAATATTTAAATCTCAGAAACAAAGCATAAACATGAGATATTTTTTGGCTGCTGTGGCCATGTCATACATTTGTACACAGTGTTGATTGTATAATGGTGCTAAGTGAGGCCTTGGTATGACATGTCAACACACTTTTTCCTATTTCTCATCCTCTGATGATCCATGCTGGCTGAGATAAAGTAAATCTGAACATACTGGCTCTCCATCATGATATTCCTCCTTTCCAACACAGCTGTAATTACAAATATATTGTATTTTCAGTTCAAATGGGGCTATGGTTCCATACTGAGCTGACAGAGGCTGTTTGAAGCAGACAAAGATGTAGGTTCTCCTCCCCTCAACATCCTGCGCCTCCTCCAGTAGGCATCAGACAAATGGGACTGCATGCTCACCTACCGGCCATAAGAAACACAGAGGTAGAATTTGAATTTGATTTGATTGAACTTGATTTTTTGATCAATGCAATTTTCAGTGAATGACTGAACCGTCATGGACATATGACACTTTTTTTTTAATAATATTTCAACAGTACATGGTTAAAAACACATTCACTGTGACCTTACAGTATCTGGGTTGTTGTCTTGTATCTTCACCGTCTTCCTGTTCTGGCATCTCCCTCGGCTGCCCAAAACTTGAGTGAAGTCAGAGGACTTGGACCACTCTGGAGAAACAAAATCATGATATTTAAAAAAATGCATGGACTAAGGAGTGTACAATCTGCAGGAGTCAGGAGCTGTCAGGCAGTAGTCTAATTAGGTTCATACACAGCTTCATTAGCCATGTTGGCACAAACAAAAAGTTAACTGAAATGACTGATACAGCACAATTTATTTTTGTCTTTGATGTGCAGGGATGGGACACAGAGGAAAGGAATGCCGCACATGAGAATAATCCCCTTTACGCTGGGCCAACAAGATTCATGACATCCCGACAACCTGGGGACAATCAAAAATATGTTTGGGACAAACAGAAATCCTCCTCGGGACGGTCTCAGAACAAGGAAAGGAGAAAGGTGTTTTTTTTTCTTCTCCCTCAATTGTCATATATCATTGCCTGATTTCTCATTCGTCACTGGCCGCTTCGTTAACAGCTCATCATAATGTGAGAGGCAAGAGGTAAGAACAAATTAAAATCTTCATCAATGCAGTCTATGAGACAGGGGTGTTCTGGCTTTTCCACAACAGTACTGCCCAGTAAAATACAGTACCTCTGCTCCTGGTACATTGTAGTGATGTCTCTTCCCTAAGGCTCCTCACACCTGGAAAACTCTC
Organism: Neoniphon sammara; assembly: GCA_900302535.1. Classification (NCBI taxonomy): domain Eukaryota; kingdom Metazoa; phylum Chordata; class Actinopteri; order Holocentriformes; family Holocentridae; genus Neoniphon; species Neoniphon sammara. The sequence continues at coordinate 29,353 of OMKZ01021170.1, read as the reverse complement.
ATTGTTCATTGGGCCATTAAGGAAGGGGACTGAGCCCTTCAGTGGACTGACTGGGGCACCAGAGAAAGTCATGTTCTCCACACTGGACGACAGAGACCGACAGTAGCTATAGGGACGGTCCTTTGACAGGCAAGTCCACCTGGGCAATTTCGTGGGTTTTCCCCACTGGCTGAAGTGTTTGGGCCGAGAACTTTGTTGGCTATCATCCTGACAGAAGGCGGGGTTTACCAAACCCTCCGAGATGTCTCGGGGGTCGGACAGCAGGACGGCACAGCTAGAGGGTCTAGATATATCTAGATTGGACAGCTGTTCCTCTGTCTTCTTCTCTTCCTGCTCTTCCTCCTCTTCTTCCTCCCCTTCTTCTTCCATGGAAATCCCCTCCTGACTGGGGTACAGGTATGAGTCACAGGTCCAAAGTTTGTGATGCGGGGCCTCGATACCTCTGTCACCAGACAAGGGGCCAGAGGGAGATCCACATCGGGACGGTCCACAGGACTCACTGGGGGTCTGATCCCTGAGAGCACTGATACTACCTCCCCCTCCACAGAGGTGAGGGAGGGAACCATGGCAGTAAACTCCTGGCCACACCTCACTGTGATGGGATGCAACAGTATGTGGTGCCTCCTAAGTTAAAAAAAGAAAAAAGAAAAGGATTTATTTAACAAAATATCCTAAAACTCCAAAAGTAATTAGATATGAATAGTATTTTATACCAGTTTCATCATAATAGAGCTGAGAGGTCACTGCTATTATATCATATAGCTGCTAAGGGATTAAGTGTCTTGCCCAAGGACACTTCAGCAGGGTTTGCTTTATCCTAATTCCTCATTTTTAACCCCTTCTCACAATACTGACAATTCTCCAATAACTGCATTACAAGAACATAATCAGTGAGACATATTTGAACACAGCACCTCCTTCTGTCCTTCCTCCTGCTTGTCATCATGTCCTTGTTTTCCTCCTCTGCTCCCTCTGGCTCCCACATGACGCTCCTGCGATGCCAGTCTGCTCGCCACCCGAGGGTAGCCCCTCAGCAACGAAGGCGGAGTACTTTTACACAACTTCGGCAACGCTCGCTGCACACTGATGACATCGCCATCTCCTCCGACTCTGTGTGGGAGAGTCCAGCTGTGAGGGAGAGCGTGGCGGGATGCTGTGATAGCTTGACATTTGACCAGACGCGCCTCTTCCTGATGTAGGCTGTCCGATGCGGACAGCAGGGTAAGGGTGTCCACAGCCATAGCCGACAGATCCTGGAGTTGACCCAGCTGACCGTCCAGCAGGGACAGGCTGTCCTGGATGAAGTGGACCTTCTCTGAGACTTCCTCCACCACCAGGCACATCTCCTCCGATCTAGTAGTGCATAAATACAGATAAGACATAAACAAGAGGGTTTAATGATGATGTTACATATATATGGCTCTAGTACACATACACTCAAAGTTTACAAAAGTTGCATAGGTCATCGTTCAGTTTATTCAGAACAATCTAAATGCCAGTGCAACCTCTCAGCAGTGGCTCTGATCCTGTTTGTCTGACTGCTGTGGAGACCTTCGCTCTGCTCATGAAAGTAGGCCTCTACACATTTTTCCTCAAACTCATGGAGCTTCTTACGATCCTCAGGCCCCAGGTAGAGCTCTGGTAAAGAGAAGTGACACAACGAATTAGCACATACTGCCATTTGACCTGTAAGATGTATACAATTGATGTGGTGAATAAATCACAACAAACAAACAGTGAAACAAACACAGACACACCTGAGCAGATGAACACACACACATGCGTACACTCCTATGACAGTACTCACTGAGCCCAGAGCCTCTCTCCTCCTGCTCAGCCTCTCCGCTGACTCTCCTGTAGATGGCGCTCCCACTGAGGGCCATGTGACAGAGGATAATGACAGGCGGAGGCAGCCATGGCCTGTCCTGATAGGTCATGATGTAGCGGTAGCGGTTGTACTTCCACAGCTTATTGGATGTTGATGCCATGTCAAAGTAGATGTTGCTGTTCACAAGAACATAAACACATACTCTGTAGTAGAGATCTTTAAAGCTGCAATATGGAATGAGTGATTTGTTTCCTCCTTTAAGCAGTAAACTGAATGCTGCTTAAAAGGTTGTGCAGAGGAAATCCTGTCAATCTTCATGTGTAATGAAAAAACAGGAGGGAAAAAATACACATCAGGCACAGTGATTTGAATCATTCATAATTTCATGAATTAAGATGCTTACTTAAAAAATGCAATGAGAATGTTGACCATGATGATGTACTGGAAGAACAGATAGACGGCCTGGAGGAAGGGCGTGAGGAAGGAACCAGGAGGACACGGCTTGTTACCAGCACATGCTGTTAACATGCACACACACAGAAAAACACACAAAGCAATGGTCAATGTAGATGCATTGTTTTCATTTGTGAACACCTATGAAAATATGAAGGTATTTTACCATAATATTTGATATACAAACTGCTAATCAGTTGGTGAGCCAGTGAATACTTCAATCAACAGTAATAAATGAGTATACGGGTGTTTTCTGTTGAACCTCTAACCATCTATCTCTCCTGCGTAGACCTCTCCAAAAATCATCCAGTAAGGCTGGAAGACCACATCCTTGGCTAGGCTCCAAGATGGATATTCATTTGGTGAGAGGATGGCCTTCCTGGACACCCCAAAGCTCAACAGCACTATCGCCATCATCACCACGATGAAGAACATGTTACTGGTCTGGGCAGACAAGAAGACGGCAGAAAATGGGTAAGAAAGAGAAGTGAGAAAATAATAACTTCTGTTTGAGTTCATGAACTTTTTGTTTCAAGTTCTTGCATTACAGTTGTGCAGATATATTTCTCATGTAGTGTATGCCAAAGTAAAGCCTCAAATCCGCAAAAATGTGGATGCTACTCTGGTTTGTATCTCTCCCTACAACAAGTAGTGTGCAGTGGCTACACACCATCTTGGTGATCATAGTGAGGTAAGGTCCAGCGTGTTGGTTGACAGCCAGCAGATCCATCAACCTGACGAACCAGAAGATGATGTCCAGACAGTAGCAGATGCGCCCAGCTGTCCGGTAGGGGTCTGCATGCCAACGCATCACCAGTCCAGCCAGGAAGAGGAGGATGGCGATGAAGTCAGATATGTTCCAGTACTCTGAGAACCAAATCTTCAGCTTCTGGCTCAGCTTCCTCGGTTCTGACATTAGCACCTAGCACAGATGGTTTGGATAGTTTTTATTTAGCATTAAAGGATTCCTCTAGTGCTGATGAAAGTTAACCTCATTTTCCAGACTGGCATCTCTTCATTTATGAAACTACTGTTAATTTTATTTTTTACCTTCTGATAGAATACTATTTTATATGTCCTGTATTTTAAATAATTATCCTTTGTAATGGAAACCAAACTATCTTGTTGTTACCAGTAGCTTGAACTAGTTTTGGGACACATTGTGGAATGATAAATTTATTCCACACAGACTATTTTCAGAAGGACAAACACTCTTTCACAGCTAAAGCTGCTTGTGAGATGTGTCATGTAAGGTGGGCTTTGGATGTAAACAAACCCAACTTCTCAGGAGAATGTGAGCATGCACACTGACTTGAAAAAACAAAAACAAAAACGAAAAAAAAACAGAACTTAAGTCAGTCAGAAAATAAAATGTAAATAAATATATATTATATGTTATTACTCTATCATTTTATGGTTGTATTTTCGAACATGGATTACTTCACTGCACATCTTTGAAGTTTGGGTTTGATATATGAGATGTGATATCATGGTTGGGACTGGATGGCATCTACAAGGTGGGGAACACTAGTCTCCTCTTAGGTACTTGTGTGATAATGACATGTTAACATCCGCCACAATTTCAGAGGGAGAGAGGCCAATCTGTAAAATGAGGCTAACTTTGAGTAACGCCAGAGGAATCCTTGAGCCATACTGTTATATCAAACAAGCTTTAATTGTATTATTTAATGTCTTATCATTTATCATTTCTGTAAGAAAGGAATTTGACGTTTTAAAGTTACTGCTTTCTGTGGGGGATGTACAGCTCGTGCAAACATGACAGCCTATAGTTAAACAGTAATAGAAGAGGGAAGAGAAGCACATAACAGAGCAGGAGAAAGAAAAATGGAGAGCACAATCTATCATTAATTATTGTTACAACTGTGGCAGACGAAGAATTAGAGTCTAAACACCCTGGTGATAAGGGCTGCAATTCACACACAGCCGCAAACTCACCAAACATGACCTCTAAGTGGCCCCCTCTCTGTTTATTCTCCCTGCCTCCCTCCCTCCTCTCTCTTCTTCCTACTCATTCTCCCTCGGCCTCCTGTGTCTTCCTGCCCTGCCACTCGCTCTCTTACCTCTCTGGTTTTCTCCACTGCAGTGGACAGGATGTATGCTATGACCAACCACTCCTGAACACTGGGTCGATCTTCCATCTTCACCAGGACGGTGTAGGAAAATAACATCAGGAAGGCTAAGTAAGACATCTAACAGCAGGAGGAGGGTGAGGGAGAGAGGGAGAGGGGGAGAGAGAGAGATGAACCGTAAGGAGGGTAAGATAAGACATCTACATACAAAAACATACTTTAAATTCTGCACATGCCATACATAAGGCGAGGAGGCATCTCAACTCTCAGTCCATCAATATAAACAGTTTCAGAAAGATAATAACACAGTCTTAAATCACAATTATATAATAAATAAATAAATAAATAAATAAAAAGGTACCAATATCAAATTTTTAAAAATGATACCAATACTAGCATTTTTAGATGTGTAGTATCTTTAATACTTAACTCTTTAACTCAGTGTTCTCATATGTTTACATACTGTCATGCTTGCAGGACTGTAAATCAAAATGAGAGCACATATCCATTCAACAAATACAATAGGTATTTGTTGTTATAGCAGGACATTTCATACAGTTCCTCTAATTTTAAATCAGTTTGTTTTTTTCTTGGGCTGCTTTGTTTTTGCTCTCGAAGGCTTCGGACCGATGCACTTGTGACTCAATGTTCTTATTCTAATGCAGCCTGTATGTTTTAATACTTGAAACATAAAACTCACTTGCTAATGTTTACAAAAGGTTTTTAATAAAGGACTGCGTACTGAATGGGATTTCTGTTTTTGCCATGGCATCAAATAAGGTATTGAGAATCACAGAATTTCATTGGTACTGGTATCAACAACCAAAGTCATGGTATGGTGACATGCCTAGTGCCTATACGCCACCTACTGTGTGGAACCAGAACTTGACGACAGGGGCTGTGTAGAACTCGTAGAGCCTCCTGATCCAGAACAGACACTGCGTAGTCAGAGAGGAGACAGTTTCTGATACCGGACCCAGACAGCTGTCATAGCACGACAGACCCCGCTCTGCATCCTGGCCACCCTGTTAGAGAACAGAACAGAATACTGTCACATATCTCTTGTCCCAAGCCGTTAGGATTTCAGTGTGCCAGCAGTGTGCTGGATAACTTTACCGTGTGCCCAGTTTCCTCCTGAGTCTCCACTGTCTTCCCAGAGTCACGCCTAAAGAGCGGTGCTTCATGGGACTGTGGTACATGGCACATCTCAGCCTGGCTCTTAAACTCCAGTAGCAGGATGGCAGGGGGTAGCAGGAGGCTCAGTATGATCTGAGAGAGCAGGAGGGTTGGAGATCAAGACCCTTCATCACTATGGGCGTCATGTAAGCTCATTCAACTAGAGCTTAGACCTTCAAACCTAAATCTTTTTAGTGGCAACAGCTCTCTTACATATATAGATACTAATTTGTACATCAAAATACTTCAGCTAGTCGTTAAGATAGTAAGCCAGAATCATGCACATTATACGACTACTACTTTTTTTTTTTTTTTTTTTTGTACCACCTGGGCACATTGGTTATTTTTTATCTTGTCATTTTATATTTTAATGCATAATCAAACTACACTGAACTAAACTTGGACTTGGTTCTAACTACAGTCAAAAACCTGGCAAGGCAAAAAAAAAAAATCTCTCATCAGATTTATAACCATAAACAAAGTAAAGTAAATTTAAAAAACTGCATGCATTTCACCTGAGACACTCGGGCAATATTTACAACGTCTACCTTCAGAAAGGAGTTCTTCCTCATGTTGAGCGGCCCAGTCCACAGATCGGTGAGCAGGGTCTGAGTGCAGGAGTGTGTGACGAACGGCCTGTGACCTGACGAGACAGCCATCTGCAGACAGGTGAAGTGGCTCCATGCCTCCATCTCAGAGGTCAGCAGCTTCATGGCCATCTGCTCGCTCTGACGAAACGCACAGTCTAACACATCCACCGCCAGCTGACCAAACTCACTGAGACACAGAGACAGGATGGACATACATGCAGGTTTTGAAAAACAGAGACATGACAGGAGCCTGACATTTACATACACATACTACCATGCATGCACGCATACACAGTCCAAACAGATTAAATTAGATTACTGCAAAAGATGAAACTTCAGCAGCAAGAAATAGGATTTAGAAAAGAACAGAATAACTACTGAAGACAACATACTGAGGAAAAATTACAGTGAATACATAAATAAAGACACGGCACCTTAATCACAAACTCCTTTTGGCTTGCAAGAACTCATTTTAGGTTAGACACATAACAACCGCCAGTACACTCACAGTGAGTACATTTTGAGTTGCTCGACAGTATCATCCATATTACTCTGCCGGGCCTCAGAGGCCATGGAGCGGTACAGTTTACAGGCCACCGTAGCACGTGCCAGTGCTTCCTCGCCGTGCTGCCACAAGAACAGTGCCATTGGCTGGCGCCGCTGAAGCACCGCCCACACAAACAGGTCATTGAAGTTGAAGTGAACCAGCACGGGAGCTTCTGTGAGGTCAGGGGACGAGGTCTTCCCACGGCAGCTCCCAGGTGATGGGTCTCTTTCCTGGACGGAGAAGGGAAAGCAGAAAAATGGAAAGGAAAGGAAATGGTGAGATGAAGGAAAGAGAACAGACCCTTATTCTATTAACTCTTATTCTTACACGGCAAAATAAATAATAAAAAATTGGTTCTCAGAATTTAGGGGTACCTTGAAGATCCAAAGGTGTCTATTGCAAGTGTAATGCACTGAGCTAGACAAGACAACACAACTTTTCAATAATCACCTTTTGTATTGCAAACTCTCAAGTATAGTTTTGGATTACTTAAAGGAAACTTCCTGTAATGGAAAACTACAATACTGTGTTGTTGCTATGTATTCGTGTGAGTTGAAACAACTGTAGAATGATGACCTTGCTGGAACAAAGAGTCTGATTGTGAGAAAGCTCTTAGCACACCCAGTAGTGATAGCAGTTGTAACCAGATTTTTTTTCTTTTTTTTGCTACT
>OMKZ01021170.1:10032-21978 GCA_900302535.1 Neoniphon sammara | reverse complement strand
TGGAGGGAGAGTGCTCTTTGCCTATGCAGTGCTGCTGTGTATGTATTGAATCGGTCTCCAAACATGAAAAGCTTGACAAAAGACATATCCAGCTTCCAGGTCCTTTCCAATTTCCATGACAATCTGGTGTTGTCGGCAGAATGCTCAACGTGAGAAAAGAATATGTACAAACTCTTGCGTTGACAAAATACCAGCACAGGTCGGGAAAGATGCCGGGGAGGACATGGCCGTCCCCAAGACAGAAGCAGGTACTACAACTGCGGAGCACCCGACCACTGGGCTAGAGACTGTCCTCAAAACGCACAAGAAAACGAGAACAAGGCAGATTGACGGTGCAGGGAGCTGGGGACAGGCCAGGAGCAGCAAACACACTGGGGAGACAGTAAGAACACTGACACCACATTGTTGGTAATGGCACATCACTAGGAACCATACATTTGTCAACAAAACATCACCAACCACATGCTTGGTAAGGGTACAATGGTAATTATGGACATGTATTGGCGTGTAGTGTGTATGTGTGTGTGTGGACTGGCAAGAAATGAATACATTTGGTATTACTTAACCATCCCATGCTTGTGATTCCTGTTGATTCTCAAATCTCTGTAGATGCCTTATTTATCTCTTCCGGACATTTGAAACAACACAAGAGAACTACATGGAGTGACAGATATGATCCCTCACTTCACATTCCTTATGACCACAGACTGTTTGGAACCGCTGAAATGACTCTCTCTTCGGGTCTACCTGTACAAGCTACTGATAATTCAAAATGGATACAAATTAGGCATTAGGACATATACTCCTTTACCACTGTTTCAGGTGTAGCCCTTGAATCAATCAAACAAGAGTTAACAGGCGTTAGACTATAGCATTTCAGAATAGATTTGTTTTACATGCAAAGCCACCGGAGGAATTTGTGCAATGGTGGGTGATTCATGCTGTATTTACATCCCTCTCTCTGACCACTCACCAATAACTAAGGTGGTATCGAAGTTGAATCAGACCCCCTTGCTTGGCTGAAATTCGGTTGGTGGACCCTGGGGGCCATTTTTACTAAAACTGTCAGCTCCTGTTGTGACCCCCCTTGGCAACAATGACAACAGCAATTACATTGTTTAAGTCAGACATGACATGTAAAAGAGGAGCTGGGGTGGTGGGGGGTTTGCACACAGTGGCTTGCATTTAAATCCATAGGAGTGAGTCAGCTGAGCCATCAGCTGATGATGGGCTGTTTGAGAGCAGCTGGCTGTCAAATGATAGGGCTGGCTTAAGATCAGCTGGCTATAAGTTGATTCACACTGGGCTGAGCTTGACTTCGTGGCTTGCCTGAACACTATGTTCAATTTGTTGCATTTTAACTGTCAAGATTTTAGCTGTGAGGGCGTTCAAACTATTTTGGTGGGACAGTATTTTTAATGTTGTGTTGTCATATTTGCTTTCAGCCATATAAGAGAAAAAGAAGACAGAAGTCTCTAAACCAACCTTGCGTTTGTAAGGCTGAGCAGTTCTGAAGAAATGCAGGCGCTGGGGACTCCTGCTCCTCTTGGAGTTTGGTGCCATTCCCCTCGTCTGTTTTGATAGGGAGCTAGAACGGTCCCGTACACTCTCCTACACACACCACAGCAACCGACAGCACACGTTATTTGTTTGAGGACAGATAACATAGCTACAATTAGTTACTAAAGGAAAATAACAAACCAAGTCAAGCTATTTAATAGATTTTTTTTTCTACAACGTTCATTAGAGCAGGGTGGACAAAAAAAAAACTTGCTGACTGTTAATGGCTGTAGTGTCAGTGTGCAGATCCCCGCTCACCTTATCCTGCAGGCGGTTGTAAGCAGCTCTGAAGTGTTTGCGTGTGTAGGTGCTACGATAAGCTCCTCCTATCAGATACTCTATCACCAGGCCCATGTCAATTACAGAGAGACGGTAACCTCTGGGCAGAGAGGTCTGCTCACACACACACACACACACACACACACACACACATTATATGCATATTATATAAATATACAGAAGGAAGCAAAAACACAAAAATACATAAAAACACACTTATTAATACCTATATACACTTGTAGTGCATATAATTGCATCCCAAGGCAATATCCTGTGAAAAAGTCAATAATGTCTGTGTGAACTGGATCGTTACAGAATGCTTCTACATAAGTGTCACACAATGGCTTAAAATAGATTTTATGGATTTTATGTGATCTCATCCTGACAACGCACCTGTTTTGCGTCTTCAACAAGGTGGCGGAGGAAACTGTCTGTTTGTCCCTGTGGCTGAGGAGAGATATGGTATTATTATTCATAATGAATCAGCAATGATATAGATACAAACAAGGAAATACTAATACCAACTACAGAGCTACTCAGACTTCAGAAAAGAACTGCATATCGGTTACTTTTTAATGAAATAGCAAGAAAAACAAATCTGCAAAAGACTAAACAATCACATATACAGTTAGCAGCCCATGGGTGCTTCATCTTCTTAGGGCTACTTATTATCCCAGAGTCATTAATTATTAAATATGTTATAATACTCAGAAGATAAAGGCAGTGAGGAGAAAGCGAAGTGCGAGTGGACCATGAAAAAAAGCTCTGTAATCTCAAGAACGTCTTTAAACAACAACTGGGAAAACACCATGAATAATACTGACCAGCAAATGGAGATAATTTTGGTGCAAAACACTTACAGTGCATTATTGTGATTTCAATCAAAGCCACAGCTTTGGAAATTGTGCTTCAAGAGCTGGACACTGGGAGCCACAAACAAAAGAATTGAATTTCCTCTGTTTGTGTAGCTAAGAGACATCCAAGGGGACAAGGAGGAAATGCCACAGCAAGACAAACAAAAGTAGTGAGGGGTGAAAGTATTGCACTTGGGCATGATACTTTTGCAGTGTTGACTGTGTGGTGGGTAATCCAATAAATCCCTTCTTCACTGAGAAATAATTTTGTATTAAACAGTATTCATATTTCTTTCTGTGTTGTGTTTCTATTCCTCACCAAAGGCAGAAGTAAATGGTGTGAAGGAGATGGAAAGTAAAAATGGAAAGTGACACAACAGCTAAAACTAGAAAAACCAGGCTAAGGTGTTAATAATAACCGTGTTATAGAGCTCCTCGAGGCGATCCACACTGAGGAAGCGGCTCATGGTCATGCCATTGTCAATCAGCAGTTTGACAAAACTGACACGGTCCATCACCAGAGCATCCAGCATGGCCTGCTCCAAGGAGCCCACCTGGATACAGCAGATAAAATGATACGTTATCTAGGAAAATTATGAGAATATACATATCTTATAGCATAATGAGACCACAGCCTGCACTAGAATCAGAATTTGATTTATTGTTGCCAAGTACATAAACACAGGCAAGGAATATGACTGAAAAAAAACAACACACAGTAGATATTAAGTGGCATCCAGTGCAGCATTTAAACTGTAGGCAACAAACAACAGACAATGAGCATCCCAGCAATAAAGTTAGCAGCTGAAAGTACAATTAAGTATGACTATGAAAATATACTACTGAGGAACCTGGTCAGTCTCACCTGCCAGTGCTGTCCATACACCAGGACGTGTTTTTTAGCGATGTCAGCTCTGTCCCATGCAAGCGCCATGCTCAGCTGCTCAGCAGGACTGGCGTTAGTTCCTAAGAGCCAATCATACACACACCAAAAGACATACAAATACATGCGTGTACATGTATTGTGTCTACATTTCTATTTGCTTTAGACTATTATTACAACAACCAAGAACTGGAAAACAAGAACCTTTAAGTGTTGTGGTCAAAATAGCCGAATCTGGTGCCTGGTGATCCTCTGACTCCGAATCAAAGATAGTGATCTGTTGTGGAAACATATGAAACAGTGTGAGCAGCCCATGTGTCACAGTCACAACACACTCACTCACAGGTGCTGCCATACTTACAGACTGTCTGTGGTCCATACACTGCAGGAGAAGGCTGTAGAGATGAGAGGCCTCTGTCCTCTCTACTCCAAACGTGTTACCAATCCGAACAAGGAAGTCCTCCTGGATGTCAGCATCCAGCTGCCTAAAACATGCAGTAAATAGATTAACTGTCTTTGCCACAGGTCTTTTCACAAGCTATAAGCAAGATTTCAAACTAACAAGATAGTTGGGTCCCAAATAAGGATGGGCCAGAATAGTCCCATATAGTCAGATATAGTCTGCTTATTGGTCAACAGCCGACCATTCCACATGGGTTAATGATTTATTTTCTGTTACACAGAGATTCATATGACATGCTAGGCTTATTCATCTTTTGTTTATTATGACAAAGTTACCCATTAAGCTGTCATAAATATGCACTAATACAGTTTCAATATTCATCTAAAATATGTTATCATGCAGTAACTGTAAAGTAGACCAAGGTTGTAGGTCTGTGTTTAACATGAGCACAAAGGCAGAAACAGACCAGCAAGATCTTTTACGTTTGTCTTTGCCCTTTTCTAATTTAAGAAAAAATTAATTAAGCATTTATTTTTAAGATGGCAAGCTAATTCTTCATTCTTACACCTATCCACAGTACAGCCTAATTTAAATATAGGTCCTTACTGAGACCAACTATTCGACTAATCATTTGGATAACCCACCAAATAGCCGACCTTGAAAAAAATGACTTTTTCACGACCCTAGTTCCAAAGCATACGATTATGTATAAAACAGACGATGTGAGCTAAGTAGGTCTAAGTCACCAATTTAGATCCTCTATATACCTGTCTATAGCAGTCTGCTTGTGTAAGAAGGCGAGCAGGTCAGCAGCCCTGCCTGACCCCTCGAAGACAAAGACTGGCACAGGGGGCACACTGCTCACATAGTCCAACACTGTGGACATGATGCCCGGGCCTCCCTCCACTACCACACACACCGCTGGCACTCCCTGGTTCAGTCCTACAAGGAGGGGAGGAGAGGAAGGGTGAGGCTACTTGTATCAGTCACATCAATCGCTGTTTCACACAAACACACCAACTCACGCGGGTGTATCTTCTGCAGTTGGATGTGTTTCTCCAGCTTCCTCCTGAGGCCTTGCTGGCAACCATGTTTTCCCAGAGTTCCATCATCCACCAACAGGAAGTGGGAGTGGAAACCATTAAGGCAGGCCCTCTTGCTCAAGGGGTTTCCCAGTGGCTGATAGGGCCTGAATACCTGAACCACGACAAGGAACAACCAAACCAAGAGCCAAGAACGATATATGAGCAAACAAAGGCATGTTAGAGAGGTTTAATCTTATTCAGTATCAAACTGGTGAGAAGGTGTAATCTTGAACAGCAATAGACAAGATTTTAGCACTCACATCTCTGCCTATGAGGTCAGTATTATTGTCAATCACTCCCCATGGTGTGACTCCCACTGTGTTTCTCTTCCTGAGGTCATGGCTGCCAAATGTTTTCACTGCCTCCCCTACATATTTGGACACGCCTAGAGAGGATGTTAAAAAAAAAAGGCTATTGTACCTCAATATGAAAACTTAAGTATTGGACCACATAATATATATCACATTCAAGGGCAACAATGTTCTGTATAATTCACCTAGTTTACAAAAGAGATTAAAGATGCAAACTCTACAAGCAAAAACACATCATTGTCTACTACTGTGAATGAAAAACCATTCCATAGGGCTTTCATGGGAAATAACCTGGAGAACCAGTCGGACTTCATAGCATATATGATATACCGCTGTAGGTTTTATTTATAACTCTGACTTTAGCTCATCATCTGGCTTGAACCCAATTAAAAGAGGCACTGCACGAAAGTACATGTCAGAAACTGCTCCATGACTCATTTTAGGTACTTTTGACACAAAACAACAGCGGATATTTGTTATCAGTACAAATTTAATCATGCAACCTCAAATGCACACCACAAATCTCCCCTCTCACACACACACACACACACACAAATACAGCAATTTCTAAATCCTACCAGTGTTAATGCCATCAGTGAGTATCCATGCCCCTGTGCTGAGGGCAGCAGTGATCAGCCCCTTGCTGAAGGCCTGTCTGACTTTAGGGGGCAGGGTGAAGTTCTCCGAGCCTCCTTGGACAGTCAGCAGTAGCTTGGGCCTCTCCATCTGCCACTCCCTCAGCATCAGCTGGACGAGCATCTCTGGCTTTGAGTCCACAGCCACACGAACATACTGGAAAGGAAGTACACATGGAGATGTCTGGGATTGTATTCTCTGGATTTGAATGTCTGTCACTTTTTTATTGTTTTACTGTTTACATACCACCTCTCTTTCTATTCAGCTTGTTAATGTCTGCTAACAAAAGAGGCTAGGCACACCTGTTTATGAAACCATCAAACCCTTGTCTTATTCACCCTAGGACAAATATTTACCTTCTTCCTGAGAGTAATCCCCTGTAGAAAATGGGATTAGAGTTCTCTAAATTTAGCATGTTAATTGAGCGAATAAGCAAATTTTCTTATGGCCTAGAAACACAGATAGAGCTACAATAGACTTACAGACCTTAGCCCGACAGACGCGTGTGGCACTGTCCTGGAAGTCTACAGTCCCATAGGCGTTAGTGGGACTGGCCCTGGTGTGGAGCTCCATGGACCAGTCCTCCTCCCCCTCCTGTCCAGGACCAGGAGAGAGGGACATGGGGGGGCATGAATCCTTCCAGGAGTGCTCCCCCATTAGGCGGCCACAACAGCATCTGGGAAATGGAAAGAGACAGGGATGAAGGCAGAGTCACCTCCAATCATGTTTTGTAGACAGAAACCGCATTTACTCAAACTCCATCTCACCATACCAGCTGACAAAACCTTCACCTCTTTCCATTCTTCTCGTTCTAATCACTGTCTTGACGTATCCTTGCACTTTTATTATTTTGATCTTACTTATCTTGATCACTTAAAGGTCAGTTAGTAATGTTGCTCTATCAATAGGTTTTCATGTGTGGATGAAGTTACATTTTTGAGGATGTTTATTCAGGAAGGTCAGAGAATGCCACTGAATTGTTTTATGGGCTTAAGTGGGTTAAACGCTGATTAAATCAGTTGTTGGGGAAAATTCTGTCACCGAACAAAATCAACTTGTTCAGCAGATAGAAAAAACGCTGCAAACAGATCTTGGGTATTATATATGGTTAATTAATATGTGTTGAAACACTAGCATAACAAATTAATTATCAAAATCTACATTTTCTTCATCCAGTAACAAAATTATATTAATAGGGCACCCCAGTGGCTCATTGTGTAGAGCACGCACCACATACTTATGAGCACAGCGGCATGGGTTCAGTTCCATCCGTGCCCTTCAGTGCATGTCATCCCCTCACTCTCTCTCTCTGCCTTGTGTTTCCTGTCTCTCTCCACTATAACTAGGCAATAAACCAGCAATGACCAATAATATAATCTTTAAAAATAATAATAACAATAATATCTAAATGTTAACATGAGTCAAGATACAATATAATATGACAGAGTGTAAAATATTCCACTTTCTAAACAGTCCAACCACTCAAAAGTCCATTGTATGGTCAAATTTAGTCACATACTTATCAAAAGAAAGACATTTTCCATGAGGTAATCTGCTACTGGAATGAGTAGACAGACTGAAGCATGCACAGGCACACGTGTGCGCACACACACACAATTTAGAAATCATCATACCTGATCAGATTTTGGCATACTTGGCATACTGGAACGCATCTGTAATAAACAGGAAATAACACATTACAAAGGAAACCACATGGTCCCTTTTCCTGGAAGGACAGGCTGAATGCCAAAAATTTCTTCTCTCAGAAAAATGTTTTATCCATCCACTACTGCTAGTGTAAAGTTGTGTACTTCTGCACAAACCAGACAGCATTTATGTTTAGGAAATCTTGTGCTGTAGTCACATTTTTTGGTTAGTCATCAATGTATTAAGATTCCAGTTTACCTGTGTAAGTCCCGAGAGGAACTGATAAACTTCACACACTCTCTCCTGAAGAAGGTTTCCTCAATCCAAGATTTTCGTGACTGGAATGAGAAAACTATGTCTTTAAATCATATATCCAGGAGTGTCTGAGTAAAAAGTTTCCCAGCTTGAGTCTAAAACTTATTGCTTAATGTAGCCCTCTAGTTAAATTTCAGTAAAGACCTTTTCAGTCAGGCTCATGGCAGTGTAGTCAGCCCTCCATATGATAGACCTACAAGCAGCTGCAGGTCACTCCCAGTCAAACAAACCTGGCCTGCTGTGTCAAAAACACTGACCGGATGTGAGGCACAACACTCAGCTTCTCATTCAGCCTCAAAGCAGTCTTTACTTCATGCCTGCCCTGGTCTGTCAGGGTCCTGACCCTGTACTGCATTTTCCTGATCATGCATTAAGTAAGTACAGCACTGTGGTAGGAAGCATACACACACATCCGCTTCCTGAGATTTATACACGCATGGTTCAGAGGTGGTGCTCTCTTCCCTGGGCCGGTCTGCGTCAACAGGGTTGTGCAATTTGTTTCTATTGTGGCTTATGGTGTTTTTGGTAAAAAAATACATTTCATTATAGGCAATAAATGTCACTAGTGTCAGCAGTGATTTTAGCCTAAACGCAAACAAACTGTGGGTAACTTAAGGTGAACCAACAACAGTATAAGCAGTTACATTTTCCGATAAGCATCCCTTTATGTTTTGTTTTTGACACTCCGCTCTTATATACTAGGTAATTATGATCCCACACACTGACACGCCCTCCCACACACCCACACACGTTTCCCATCATAACCAATAATGAATGAGGTTCCAAGTAACTCAGTATTACGGGATACAACCGTATTTGAGTCGTCTGCGAGGTTTCCAAAGAAATAAACAGTCTCCTCGGTACTTACCTCTTTGTTCCACTCACGTCTTCATGGTACTAAAATTAACAATCAACCACTAATAAAGGCCATTCATTATTCATTTTTAGACCTACTCACCTTTAACCAACTTATTTCAGAAACCCTTGTTTACAACTGTAAATAATAATCCTCCTTTTACTTTACCAAACTATATCTATATGACTATATATATTTATATATACAGCAGCAAAACTGAGGCTCTACACCGCAAAAAGTCCGATAATGTTGGTAAAAAGATAGTATGAAAAAGTAACTGTTAGGACACACCGCGAGTCCCTATAGGAACAGTAACGTTAACGTTACAGTAATATGTTTGTTTGTTTTCGTAACGTTTACATAACTAACTTCAAAAGTCAAGACTGAGTAGACTGCTTGTACGGCACTGCTTTGACTGACATCACGACCAAACTTTGCTAGCTTTAGGAAGCTAACGTTAATGATATTAGCAAAGTTGTAACGTCGCGTCAAGTTTTCAAACCGTTGTAATTACACTTCACTACGAGATTATTTGGATGGTTCACGTTAAAAACCGCCTCTTGAATAAACAAACAATACGATGAAACTTACCATTGCTGGAGGGATACTTCAGTTTGGTACACGTAACATTTGTATTACCCCGCAGGAGACCTAAATCAAATCCCACTCACTCATTATTAGTCTGTTGTCTCGGACAGGCTTTTTATCAGTCCCTGGTCCAAAGGGCACGCTGAGCCTTTGGAAGAAGCCTTGAGGAGTTCCTGACTCCCTCCTTCAAATATACTCAGGATTGTTTCCACCTCTGGCGTGTTGCCAACAAATGGACAGTGAAAATGAGTTTGTGTTACAGGGGGTGGAGTATTTGAAAGTGGAGGTGGGCAGGAGATATGATCAGGACACGCAGCTCTGAGTAGCACCGTGCACACTATGCCCATCAATAACTTGTCATCCTTTTATTCATGCGGTGTTTTCAGCATTTGTGGAACTATTAACAATGTGTGTGTGATTAATCCCACCTTAAATCACTCTCACCTTAAATCATTCTCTGCTAGTGGTAAATGCAAAAGACCCTCAAACTTTCAAACTTGGATTTATTTATTTTTTTTGAGCTAAGATTCAGTTCTGTTGCTCCAATAACCCTTTCTTGACTGAAGACTTATCAGTTCCTACTTTATCATACCCATTTGAGGCTACAAAGACCCACAAGAGTGCTGAACACACACACTTACGTCCATTAATTCCAAAGAAAAAAAATGTATTGCCAAAAGAAAATCTGTACAACCTCCGATAAACTACACAGCTCTTTAAGACTGCAATCAGGTGTGGTAGTAACATGTAACAAACAATGACAGGAGTGCAAAATGCTCTGTGCTAATGCAACATCAAAATACAGTGCAGCTTGAGATGTGTTTGAAACCATGTCTTTCCCAGATGAATTCAAATTCCACAACACCTCCACATATTCACAACAAATGACTTGAAAATACTTAGTATCATTAACCAATATTAGCTGAATGATATGGAAAGCTTTTTTTTTGTTCTAGGCTGAGACGTGTGATTGTGATAAGAACTTATGTGTGGATCTGTCTTTTTCAAACTAATGCCTTTAACAATACTTTCAACACATGTAAACAATTTTTTTTGGTTGGTTTGTGGTCCCATGTGATCAAATACTGATTTATAAGGCCAGGGTTCTGCACATAATAAAAAGTGGAAATCATCATAGCACTTTCTCACACTGTGGAATACTTTTCACAGAAATAAAAAAGGAATATTCAAATTTAAAGGAACTTGATATAAACAAACACTCATCTTCAGTTTGCTGACGGATCTTTTGCATCCTCAAACTGACATATATACTTTACCACATCCCTGGTAACTAATGTAAGAACTTTGTTGTTATAAAGTTCAAGCTGCCCTCATTGTAATCAATCACATCTTAAACCTGCAGGTATAGGTGTTAAGCAAGGACGCAATATCAATCTGATGGGGGTCCTAAGGCAGTCTATGACATCAGGTTGTTGCATCTCACCTGGACGCAATTCAGGTAACCTGAAATGTTGCTCAGGTGTTTCTGATGCGTTTATGTGCTGAAATACATCACATTTTCATCACCACTTTTGCCTGCTGAGCTCCATGGCAGAGTGCATTTGACTTCTCCCCATCTCTTCATGTTTCCATGGCGTCAGAGGAGGAGTCTTTGACCTTTGACTTTCCTCTTGATTCTGATTGGTTGTCTGCATCCTCCAGAAGTGAGAGGTCAAGCTCAGGCAAGGGGACCCTCCAGTACTGGAAGGAGTTGAAAGTGTTGTCCTCATTGTTGCTGTCATCATTAGCCTAAAAGTGACAAGAAAGACAGAAAACTGAAACTGTAACTCAAGAGAACTGCCCAAAGCACCAGACCTCTTTTTTACACATATTTTGTCACAATCTTGTAAGTTAAAATCACAGGACTTGTTCCTATTGCCTGTTTCTGAGTACCTCGATTTCGATATTGTGAGGATATAGGGATGACTACTGGTGCTTTCACAAAATATTTACACAATGAGATTTTTAATAAACAATCACAATACTACAAAATCCAATATCTAGTCTCATATTACAACATCAATATATCACTCAGCCGTCAAATGTTATTTCGATGGAATAATGGGATGGACTTCTTTGGTAATTCTGTTTTAAATATTTATTCAAGAATCTTGCAAAAGTGTGCCATGTTTTGATGTAAATTTTGTGTGATGCTACTCTCATAGACCAGTTCACTTTGGAAAAAGTAAATATACTTAGAAAATGAAAAACCTTCACTGAGTTATACATGATCAGTAGAGTAGCCTCTCGTTGCTGAAATTTTGGCAAGTGGGAATAAACCTGCCTCGATGTACTAGGCACCTCAGATGTAAAATAACATGTAAAGGGCGACATCCTATGGACGTTTGACGCTATTGCATCCAGCCAGAAAATTCTGGTCATGGCAGCGTACTTACACATATCGGTACATTTAGTGTTTTGTTTCATTATTGTTCACTTACTCCGCCACCAGCTGCGGGACTGCTAGTAATATGTGAAGCCACACCATCTTGTCTAGGTCGTTTCTTGGGGCCTGGAAGTGTGGCGGAG
>OMKZ01021170.1:0-10012 GCA_900302535.1 Neoniphon sammara | reverse complement strand
GATCCTGGAAATTTCCAGAAGTCGGCACCGACAAACTGTTTTCTGCATGGGTCCGACGGTCGCAATGCATAGTCTTTCGATGAGGAGCTGTTTCTTGTTGTAGCTCCTCTCGGTCCTCGAAATAATACGGTCGCTTTCTGCAGCGGTTGCCCAGCAAAGCCAGTAACGATGGCGGATTCAGATTCACACCCCCGGCTGCAGCCATGCTTTCGAGCTGCATGTCAATACTGCAGAGTGAACGATAGCATCTTTTGGAGGGGGCGTCGTGAAACAAAGTGTCCTCGGCACGTCTCTTTGTCATGAATACAAGCTCTGTCAATACCTTACCATGCAGCAGGAAGACAAACTGGGATCGTTTTTACATTAAAGTTGCTATTCCCACCGGCGCTGTTGGCGCAGCAAAGTCGCAAAGCAAAACACCGACAGTAAAATTGTGAAGCAGTCCCACTGACCAATCGCAGCTCAGCACGGCTGTCTGTCCCCGCCTCCGTGGAGGAGGGAACTTCTACACTTCCTGTTACGGCCGTTTACTGTGATGTGCTGTATAATCTAGATTACTTGATGGTTTGATCTTTGAGACTTCACAAAGTGAGAGAAATATACCTTATGTTCCAGTGTAAAGTAAAATATTGCGAAAAAGTGTTACGGTTACAAATACACGGTGTTCCACCATAGTGACTCCTTCACTCTTATACATTCACTATATCAGGGCTAAAAATGTTAGATTTTCCTATTTATATTGCAATCCTTGCTCCTAAAATTTTACTTGCACTAAAATGGGCTTTTTGTTGCTTGTCAGAACTTGGGTTATGCATGTTTCCATTCCCTTCCGGTCATACAAATAATGTAATTTCTAAGAACATATAAATCCAACATTACACAAAAAAGTATTTAAAAAGCAAATGAGGAAAATGTATACCAATGCTTCATCTCATTTTATGAGTTGAAATGACATCTCACAGAATCAATCAATCTTTTTTTAAAATCAATCAATCAAAACAAATTTATTTCAAAGTGTTTGTAAAAATTGCCACAAGTAGATGAAACTCCTTCAGTCATTCAAATAACTTGTAGTCTGGGGAAAAAAAATCCAACTTTCTCAACATTATGGCAGGTTTTTAGAGCTTAATTAGAGCCAGAAAAGCTGCGATAAGCTCTGGTTTCATTTTCAGTGCTGTCTGTTTACCATCTGAGTAATAAAAATATATACTGTATATGTTTCATTATTCATATGTAAATGACAAATGTATGAAGACTCAATTCCACAATCATACTCTCCAACTGTACACACTAATTCTCAGGCAGAGGAAGTCAAAGTGGAGAAGAGAGTCAACAGGACTGTAGGCATATGGGGCTAAAAGAGGTACAATACACTCATCAATTGTAGTTAACACACAAATCATTAAAAGCAAGGAAGTGCAACTGACCCGACTCAAACCCAACTGTCGAGGAATATATTTGGGCTCACCAGGTTTCATGCGCTGATAGGACTTCTCTGCTACTGAGGCAGAAAGACCTTATTGATTACTAATGTAACACCTGACAATGTGCATTTCTGGGCTGAGAGGTGACACTGTAACGTAGTTTATAAGACACATCACTGAGCCATTAGCAGGTGTAGCCTTCCCCCAAAAAAGGAGGAGCGTTTGCGGACTTGAGCAAGTTTCTCCATGAGACGCATCATAAAACATGAGCATGACAGAAAAAAACATTATGTCCCGTGTCTTTTGTTTCTGTATCCATTTTCTTTTTGTCAATCCGCTCACGTCAGGCTGTCCACACCCTCCTGCCGTGGCGACTTAGCAGCTGGCGGCGAGTTCTGCAGCTCGTCGTCTTGTTGACCGTTGGCGTGCAGATGTGCAGGTTTCCGGGCCACAAAGAAGACACAGTCATAAACGTATCTTAACATGGAGCGGTCATTCTCTGTGTAGGTGGTCTGAACTGACTCTTTCTCCACCTGTAGAAGAGACATGATATTTTGTTTCAGAAATCAGTGGGAATAAAAGTTTTCTGAAGCAAAATATGAACCACTCCTACCTGTTTTCCTACCTGTTTTCAATGCAGTTATTGAACTTGGTCATCATGGCGAGTAAACTGCATTTGCTTGCCACCAACATTTAGTGAGTCAATATGTTTTCAGAGTTAGAGCCAAGGGAGACCAATGCACAATACATACTTTAGATAATGTTGAATAAAGTGTTCATAACACAGGTTGAGCAAGGTTTGGAGCATGATAATTACATAGATTTTACTGTATCAGAAAAGGTACTATTCCATTGCTGAAAGACAAAGCATTGTGTTTATTATTCATATTTACCTCTAAGTGGAAGCCATATTTAGTGATAGCTGTCCTGATGTCTTCGTAGCTAAGTTCAATCGAGAGCTCATTGGCCATGTTTTCAAAGTGGTACAGCAGTGGGCCTGAAACACAAGAGCATTTAAAGCTACTATTACTTCATACTGTTCATTATGAGACCGTAGGGAAGACATTCAGTCTTCCTTAAAGTTCTTCAAGTTTAAAAGAAAATATAAGTCTTATCTTTACAATCATATAACTGAAAACTCAGAGGACTGACTTTCAGTGGGGTTTTCCAGTCCATTTTTAATATGTGAGTCAATGGAACAATTGAACAGGAAAAACTCAAATAACAAATTCTGCATTTTTCCAAACTGTGATGGGAGAGTGGTGGTATATTTTCTATGAAACTTTAAGAACTGGGTTGAATATAATCCATGGATAAACCATATATCCCACACAGTGTTTAAACAAGTCAACAGTGTCCATGATGTCCCTCACTACTGGTGTAAGTCACCTTGTGTGTATTTATTTTTGTTTTATTTTATTTTTATGTGTGACATTTTGTATATGTGATATTGCTATTTGAAGTTTGGGGACTTTTTGGCCTGTTGGTGACACAGTGGTGGGCAAGTCAGTTTCACTTCTTGGACACTGGATGTCAGTGTAAAAATGCATCATTCCACAGAAGTTCATCAAATTTGACGGAGCAGTGTCTGAGACACTGAAGATCAGGCCCCTACTGGCCTGGGGGTGGTGCTGTGGTGGGCCAATCAGGTTTATATTAGAAAAGGCTGGAGCCCAGTGTCAAAATCCATCTCTCCCCTAAGTGTCAAATAAAACAGGCCAGCAGAGGCAGAAATGGAGCATGACAGACAGATGGACAGACAGACATAGCCCTTTGTTTTTATTATGTCTTAATTTGTGTAGTTTCAACTGCAATGTGCAGGACTTTGGTCCCTTTAGATCCCCTTTCGATTGTCTACAGTTAGTCTGAGAATAGTAGGAGATCAGCTGGAGCAGACAAAGCTGAAGTTGAAGGAAAATGGGTACACCAGAAATGTTCACTGCAGTACTGCATCACAAAAAAAACTTATGGAACACACTGAACATTGTCCAACAATGTCCAATCCACCTTCCATCTTCCGTTTATATTTATTTTCTATTTGCTATGACAATGAGCATTCTGTAGTAAGTGCAAGTTGGTGGTGGTGAGCAGCATTTGTGTTGTATAGTGAGAAGGTGAAACAAAGATTTGATTACAATTTTTCGTATTTACGGAATGAGAACTTTTTTTAGTGTTGTGTATGTTACACGTAGTGCATTAGCTGTGGGATAACTTGTGCTTTTTGTTTGTTTTACAGGTTGGTTTTGAATATCATCGACGCATGTATGCATAATTGGTGGTCACTTTAATGAAACTCCTTTGGAAATTGCTCTGCTTTGAATTTTGCACTACTACTACTTTTTAGATGCAGTGTTGTTTCCACCTCCTGCTTGCCTCAACGTGTTCATGTTTCTTTCTCTTTCCTAAGCTTCTGCTCTAGGCGTGCATGTCGATGCTTACGTTCATGCATGCCAAAATTAGTAATCATTACATTAGTCCAGAATTGTAGTTTAAGATATATTTAATATTCCTGGGACGCAATTCCAAAAAACATCTAAAAAAAATCACTGGACTCCACATTGATGTTGAAATTCCATTTTTGAACATACAGTAGATTCCGAGATTCCATCTATCTACCTAAATCTAAATTCTAGAACCCTTTTAAACGTTACATAATTGTATCTCTTTACCACAGACTAACTCACCCAGGTTGACCCACACCCCACCAGGCTTGAGAATCTTCCAGATGGTCTCCACATATTCTAGGACATTGTGAGCCGTGTCAATAAAGAAGCAGGTAGCCACACAGTCCCAGGAGTCTGAGAAAGACAATATACTGTAACATGGATTCTTTAATGATGAATGAATAAATGTAACACCCTAAGTTATTTCGTATTTCTCATCCAGTAGCAAAACAATATAATTTGAGCGGCTGCCACTCATTTTTCAGATACATTACGAAGGTGAAAGATTCATATAGCTTTTAAATACAGACCTGACTCAGAGTAGACCTCCAGGAAATCCCCCGCCACCATGGAAAAGTCTGCATTAGGCGGCAAGCTCTGGGGGTTCACATCGGGGAAGGTGATAGGCCGTGTCTGGTCAGATGATTTCTTGTTGTTGCTAAACTGGTGGATCCAGGGGTACAGGGTCAGAGAGTTCACCTTGTCACACCTGAACAGAGCAGTCCAAAGTTGTGAGGACAGGTGGATGTGAGTGGCAGTGTGGAGACTGCAGGGCGAGATTTGTGCCACCAGACAACTAAATTTGAATTTAAATTTAATTAAATTTGAACTAAGTTTTTATGTGATTAGTGAAATTTGACTGATGACTAATGTTGGTATGTAACTTAGATTTTTTTCAAACTTTGAAAATCAGTTTTTCAAAATTCAATTTGAATTATATGGAAAACGTTTCAAAACTACAGCTAAATTGAGTTCAAAGCAATTATTTCAAATTCAACTCTTAAAAAACTCAATTTGTGTCAAATTGTAACAAACTGACCGTAACAAATGTTTTCTTTCGTTATATAGACAAGTAGTGCAAGCACCTTTTTAACTTTGTGCTACATTTCTTACAACTATCAATTATATTGTTCTCAGTGAAAGACCATGAGGATCTTTGGACAAGAGTGACGTGTGATGAGAAGAAAGGCACAAACAAGCAAATATATTGCCTCTATGGTAGGTAGCCGGAGTTGTATTTGTGTGAGTGTATAATGTACCTATTAAGAACAAAGTTTGAAGAGAAGAGCATGAAGAAGCTCCATTCGTTGCCCTGGCAAATATAACCCAGTCGAGCAATCTCCCAGGCTAAACGGCCAAGCCCAGCCCCCGGAACCAGCACGCTCACCTTAGACACATCACTGACATAATAAAATGCACATATCACATAGAAAACATGTAGTAAGTCACATGATTAGAATTACATCACAATGTGTTTATGCCACCATAGTACATGACTACTTGCATTTTTATGTAACATTGTGCCTGTCTTTCTGTCTGTCAAACAGTCTGTTTGGCAGGGTCTGTTCTGTGTGTGCCTGGGCAAGCTACAGGCATGGCAGCATCCTGTTTCTATGCAAGTGTGTGTGTGTGTGTGTATGAATGTTCTTGAGGATGTTCATGTGTGTTTCTCACTATTTGTCACTGGGGAAGAGTCTCTGGATCTCTTGGATGAGGGGTCGGTAGCAGGAGTCCCTCTCAGCCTGGCCCACCTCACTCCAGTCTCGAACAAACTGCTTTATGGTGGACTTAAGCTTGTCCATGTCAAACGTAGAAGATGGCCGCACCTTTCTGGGATCCTCCTGGAGGATGAAGAGAGGAATTCAACAACCAAAATTCCTCAGAAATATTTCACAATATATCAATCTGCAGAGAACACATAGTTGCTACAGTGGAAACCTGAACTTTTCACTAAAGCAACAATCATAACAGGATCATGAGTATGCACACTACAGAATATGGTGTTAGGCAACATGCATCTGTAGGCCAAGACAGACAAGTGATGCCATTATCTGTGTTCCTCAATGAGTCTGAGTGACACTCAGACTTACCCTCTCGCCGTACTCCATGTTCTCAAACATGTGGATGCAGTTGTAGACAATGGCCTGCAGCACCTCCTGGTTGCGGTCCACACACTGGTTGATGCGGGCCAGGTTGGACAGCACACCTGGCAGCAAAATCTGGTGGCGATGAGGTAGGCTTCGAAACTGACGCTCCGCGCGCTTTACCTGTTCCTGCACATGGGTCCTGACAGGAGAACACATCAGAAAAGAGGTTCACATGGTTTACCATGAAAAGGTCCCCCAAGTAAATACTCCATAGCCTTCAAATCTCTGTAAAACTTTGACCCAAAATTCCCTACTTGTGGAGCTTTTAGCTGTTTATCCTGTTTTTACTGAAGCCGCAGAGATAATAGGGGGGACAGCTAAACCTCTGATCCCCATGATCCCTCCCACATCATGCACTCCCTGTCCTATCTTAAAACGATATAGAAATTGCCTTATTTATCCCTCTATCGTTTTGCTCACTAGACTCACTAGAAGGACCCCTGGGTGTCACTAGACTCCCCGTAGAGAACCACTGGTTTACAGCACTGGATTAGGACTGTGGTTTATAGAAGCTTATGAACTACGAGAGACGAGAAAAGGGTGAACCGTGGTCAAAAGAGGTGAAAGCAACATGACTGAAGCTAATGTTGGGTAACGTTAACTAACATTAGCACCTGAATGCCAAATGAATATGTTAAAATAGCACAAACGGAAACTGTGAGCAGCATCAATGCGTACACAAGACTAAACTATCTGGCTATTCAACCAGGGAGTATTCTCTACAACAAAAGTCAAACTTTTACAGCCAGTCTATCTCTCTGTTGATACTGATGCTAGCTAATCCCAATGTCCAGATCACAGGCACCAGTGGACGTGGGCTGGCTACTTTGTTTGATTCATTGTATTATATTATAAACACTCTACCTGTAATATCTAAAAGCATCGATAATTTTCCAGAAATGCTGCCTTTCCAGTTTTGCCTCCTCCTCCGGGGTATATTTTAGCCTTTCTTTGTAAAAATAAGGTCCATCCTGCGCTGGCTCCGCTGTTGTTTCGGCCATGTCTGAAAGCAACTCAGACCAATCCAATCGAAAGACGATAACTCCTTTACAAAGAGCGATCACAATCCAGGAAAAAACATGGAGTACATATTCAAACATCTATGTGCAACTTGAAAAATGTGCTTTGAACTAAATGAGCATCAACTGAAAACATCTTCCTTTTGCAAAATCCTGGAAATGTGTAACTCAAGTGGCCAGGACCATCATCCTACGTTACATAGTTTTATTTGAAAAAAAAAAATAAAAAGCTGTTTGTTTGTAAAGCTCATTAAAGAGGCGCCATTGTCAAATTAGTATTTTTTTTTAAACACTGGCTTGTAAGTGTCAACAAATATTCACAGTTGAGAAAAGATAACACTATCTCATGGTAGCTTGCAATGATGGGTCTACTGCAGCAAACCAGGAGTGGGGCGGACCCAGGGTTGAGTTCAGCCCCAACAAAGTTTATTTAAACGGAAACGATGGTGCTTGAACAATTTGTTGTATTACCAAGCGTTGCACCTATGGCAGCCTTTTTAACACCTCTGACACACCCACCAAACCAGAGAAAACGTACCTCAAAGCCCTATGCGAACCATTTGGAGGAAACATGTTCAACCCGGAAACCGTAGCAAAACGTTACACACCGTTTGCAGATTGACCGTGCCCCAGGTAAATGCTGCCAGGCTCTCACCAAGTCCACAATCTTTGTGTAAATCGGTATTATGTCTTTTGGGTATTATACCTGCGTGGGTATGGGCTCTGATATTGTTTCCCTTTTTAATGGGAAAAACCTTTGTGGAAGCAAGAACTGGTATTTAACATTAACAACTAGCACTTAGACATAAATACAGAAAAAACACAGAACAACATTTTTGAGAGGATTTAATATCTGACGTAACAGGTGTGCATGACTGAGTACAAAGTGTTTTCTTCATCAGATAGTTGGGTTGACAATCTTGCCCATAAAAAGGATGCTCTCTGTGGTGGGCTCAATGATAAGGACCATAAATGGACGGTCAAACTTCAATTCAGGGACTTGATGGAGGGACAAAGGGATCAAGCCAATCCCTGTAGCAGCTGCAGCAGTGGCTCCAACCTCATCGACCTCCAAACTGGCTTGATGCACAACCTGCAAAGGGACAGCAGAGTGAGATGAAGCATGGATGAAATGGAAAGAAAGGCAGATATATGTATATCACATATTCAACACTAATTGATATTCAGATATAAATGGAGCCCAAGCTCTCTTACCTCTGAGACAGCCAGCCTCTCCCCCTCTGAAATGCCACTGAAATCTGCTCCAGTACCAAACATGTCTGTCATTCCCATTGTACTCAACACATCATTTAGGGAGTAGGAGGTCTTGATGGAGAACTTGGGAACAAACACTTTGGATTGCCTAAAAAATAAATAAGAAATGTACAACCTTTCAAGCAGTGCCTTCATGGCTGCAGCATAGGACCTGCGAATCTGTGACTAGTTTGTTCTGTTTCAACTACACAGTGAA
Organism: Neoniphon sammara; assembly: GCA_900302535.1. Classification (NCBI taxonomy): domain Eukaryota; kingdom Metazoa; phylum Chordata; class Actinopteri; order Holocentriformes; family Holocentridae; genus Neoniphon; species Neoniphon sammara. The sequence continues at coordinate 1,507 of OMKZ01021170.1, read as the reverse complement.
TAAATATTTTTCTTAAAAGACCAATTACAACATACTGTATACTGGATTGACTGCAGAGGACAAAGCTGGATGGTTAATACAGTGCTTCTCTCACTGGATCTATCTTAATCTTGGAAACCAGCACAAAAGCTTTTCACTTTGACTTTCACATTTAAGTAGATATTAGGTTCTTTTAACCTTGGCTTCATCCACTTCAGCCATTTGGTGATATAGCTCTGGCTGATGTTGTTCTCCAGTCCAGCCAAATCATTGTCAGGCAGCAACAGCAGCATGGAGTTGGAGCTGCTGAAGGGTAAACGGAGGACTGATGTGGAAATCCCCTGGTCATAGTAGAAACGAAATGTCTCCTCCACATTCATCATCTGAACGGGAACCTGGAAAGTGACAATTTACATTTAGTCATTACATTGTTTTTTCTGGGAAAAGGATGAACAATATTGGGGATGCACAATAAAATCACATAAAAGTAAAAGAAGTGCCCTCTCTATTGTGACTTGAGGGATAGGGGAGTGGTCATTAGTATAACCACTGTGACTGAAAGCAGATCTGAATGGACAGCGTAAATTTTAACCTCGTTCTGCTCATCAACATGGAACATTTCCTGCCTGGTGTCATCGGGGTTGAATGGAGTCTCCCACTTTCCTGTTTGACAGAAATTATTGCAAAACCCACAAGTGACAGTTGATGTGATAAACTTCAAACAAGATTGTGTCTGATTAGAAGGAAGGCCTGGATATAGATAGATAGATAGATAGATAGATAGATAGATAGATAGATAGATAGAGCCCACACAGCATCATACCTTTGTAGTATATGTAGCTGAGGAGATACATGACTGTGCTAGGATCCAGGCTTTCAACCAGCTTGTTTATCTTCCCACTGGTCTTCTCCCCCACATATTTATTGATGGTATCTGCACTCTCTGAACTTTCAGTGAAGTTGACAGTGAACCCATCTGCAATGTATGACTGCTTCAACACATTCAGGAATTCAGGCTGTGTCTTGAAGGTCTCGTGCACAAACACAGCCGTTCCTGCACTCATGTCGTCTCCAGATGTCTTTTTGAGGAGTGCGTGAAAGCCCTGATCCACATCTGTCTGTGTCAGCAGAGAGCTGTTGAAGCCCAGACCACTGAAAAGCTGCTGGTGGGTCTCTCCCCGAGCCCCCACAGACAGGGCAGCCAAGGCCAGGGTCACACTTATTGGTGAGAAGAAGACGTTCTTGCCTTGAGAGTCTGGCTGAGCTGCTAACTGCTTGTACAGGCTGTAAGAAAAATCTTGATTGGCTGAAGTCACCAGTGAGAGGCTTCTGTCACTGTTGTCGGGCTCAGTGTTTTGGTGCTCATGGCCTTGGACATGACCTTCAGTGTGATGACCTCTCCCCAGGCAGACCACTGCTGCTACCATCCAGATACAGAAGGCTGCACGCATCATGGAAAACTAAGACAAAAGTGACACAAGTGCACCATCGCTCACTGGGTTACACAATATTTGTTATAGCAAACATT
>OMKZ01021169.1:5393-17249 GCA_900302535.1 Neoniphon sammara | reverse complement strand
TTTCAGTGTGTGGCCACCAATGAGGCAGGAGACCATGAAAGGGACTTCAGTGTGGTCGTCCATGGTACAACAAATTCAAATGTTCAAATGCTTTGTTGTTTGCTTCAGTCAATGAATAAAATAGTTGGTGCTTTAGCTATTACTATGATTGTAATAAGTGTAATTTATGCTCTAAATGCACGCTACAGGAGACCTCCCACTTTTGGTAACTACCAGTTTTTGCCCTTTTTGTGGGTTTCTTCTGTTTTAAAGTGGAAATGTTCTCTGAAGATAATAAGCCTCTCCCCTTCACCTCTCTAGTTCCTCCATCCATCCGTACCACTGGGCCTAATGAGCGCTCAGTGGTCCTCCACAAGCCCATCAGCCTGCAGTGCATCCCCAGCGGCATCCCCCCTCCCAGCATCACCTGGCTCAAAGATGGCCGACCTGTTGACACAGCACAGGAGCATCTTAAGGTTGATTGATTGACTCTTTGGTTAATTAGTGGATAGGATAAGGTTAACCTGAAAAACAGCTAAGATGAAAAAATATATAATAAACAACACTTGGTGGTATGAGATATAGAATGTGTTGCCACTTTCCACTGAAAACTGAAAACTGAAAAATTCATATTTCGTTCTCTGTGCCCTTTGGGCATATGTTTATGTGTATATGTCTGTGCACGTGTGTCACTAACAGCTGGAGTCGGCAGGCAGAATGCTTCAGGTAATGGAGGCCAGACTGGAGGATTCTGGGAGATACACCTGCCTAGCCACCAATGCAGCAGGAGAAGCCCAGCAGCACATTCGCCTCAGTGTCCATGGTAACAGATGGATACACAAAACACACTATTCATGTCTCCATCCCTCTTCTCCTCTGTGTTAATCTCTTCACTACTCCCCTTGTTCCACCACCTTCCTATTTCCTGTCTTTCTTTTTCTGTTTTATATCAATCTCTCTCTCCTAACATAATTACTTTATCTGTATTCAAACAAGGGACTAGGTGGAGATGTCAGCATATCAGCAGATAAGCAGATAAATTCTTGTGCTTGTGTGTAATACTGTGTGTGTGTGTGTGTGTGTGTGTGTGTGTGTGTGCGTGCGTGCGTGTGCCTGTGTGTGTCCTTCAGAGCCTCCTAGTATCCCATACTCTGGAGAGACCCTCAACCAGACCATCCTGTCTGGCTTTTCCACCCAGCTGGAGTGCAAAGCCTCAGGCAGCCCATTACCTGGTAAGAAACCTCCTGAACCTCCTGCAGCCTGCAAAGCTCATTCACAGGCTCCAAATCAGCTTGGCTCAGCCTTCTTCCCTGCATTGGATTTATTGTGGTTCAGTATAGCTAAGCAGCTAGATTCTAAAGTAATTAAAACATTGCTTGCTGTCTCTGGGACATTTCTACATATTCAAAGCAGGTGCTTCACCTCCGCTTTGATGGACAATGATAGAGAATGCTCTAGAGTTTATTTTACAACACCTTCCAACTTTTATCACAAGTCCACTTTTGCTCTCTAAGCAATGAAATAAAAACATGATGAACATATAAATGGGGCTTATTAGACTGTCCTAACTGTTTACCTCTACCTGCTTTGGTTTTCATATCCACATTGCTAATGACTGTATAACAAAAATCTTGTTTGTAATTATGTTATGAAATCACCAATAGTCATTCCTACAATATTGTCATGATATCAATATTGAGGTATACGGTGAAAGATATTGTGACAATTGATATTCTTCATGTCTCAGCCCTCATACAAATAGATTATGATTTCCTTACAATGGAATAAGCAGATGAAGAAAATACATTGAAATAAACAGACAATATATGATCTTCCCTCTCTTAATCTCGTCATGCCATTACTCTATTCTCAGCCATCACATGGTACAAAGATGGCCGTCCTCTGACAAGTGCGGCTGGGGTGACCATGCTGAAGCGTGGCCAGGTGTTGGAAATTGAACGGGCCCAACTGTCTGACACTGGGATATACCGATGTGTGGCGGTCAACCTGGCTGGAGTTGCTGAGATATCTCATAGCCTGCAGGTGTACGGTGAGTGTCTTTTTGTCATTTTGTACCTCAGATGGAAGTTTTATGTGCCAATATCTTAATTTGTTTAAAATCAAGATAAATTAACATCATCAACACAGTGATTTTCCTTTAGCCGTCTACTTCACACGCAGTCAAGATACCATTGACTTATCCACCTTACCCATCCTAATTCCAATAGGACTGTACAAATCTACAACTTAACAACTCTGTGCATTTGTCATTAAAGAGCTTGGTCAGATGTGGGTAAGAATGGAGAGAGAGGTGTTCTGGGTCTTTGCCCATCCAGATGCATGTTGTTAGTAAAATGCACAGTTGCCTTCCCACCATTCCAATCATTTTATCAGACTGTGAGATCCATTCATCCAGCTGCTTGATCACTGGTGTGCACAGAGTATGTTGTAGTACACCATTAATGAAATGCACTGTTTTCTTTAAATATATGTGAATCACACTGCATTAAACTTATGGGATCCTTGTAGGCCCCATGACCTTGAATAGGAATATACAGGTTTGGAAAGTGGATGAATAAATTGAAGGATCCTTGCAAGCACCAACGAATTTGTATTTGTAAGGCCCTATCTTACACATGTGCATGTATGTATGGATAGGTGTGATTTTGTGTTTGTGTGAGAGAGTGAAAATCTCTGACTGCCAGCACTCATATGTGCAATCAACCTTTACTGTTTCCGTCTGTCTGTACCCTGCAGTTCCTCCTGTCATCTCCAGTCGAGGCGGCATGGTGACAGTGGTGGTGAATGAAGCTGCCAGGCTGGAGTGTCAGGCCACCGGTGTCCCACAGCCCAGCCTCACATGGCTCAAAGATGGCAGCCCTGTCGCCAGCGTATCAGATGGCATACAGGTACCCATCAATACAGCACTCTATCAACTCAAAGAATTAATGAAAGGATGTTTGAATAAATTAACTATTTTATTTTTGTGCCTTACAACTTAAGTGTATTTAATTCCAATCCATCATGAGATTAACATTTAGTAAAGTATCAATATTATATCAGAACCATTACAAGTGTTGGCTACTGTATGATACATGTGAGGTGAATTGTCTGCTGTTGTTTGACATTTTCTTAGATTTATATACATAAATATAGTATATGCATGCAAATTGACACACTTAATTTCGTTCTATTTCATTTTTGGCACCATACTCAGCATTATATAACATACATCAAATTTGTGTTTGCTCTATCTAAATTGCACATGCTCTTGTGCATAGCACCTCTATGCATACAGGTGAGAGAGACCTAGAAGTGTCTTTATGTGTTGCCATGGCTTTGTTTGTGTGTGTATATTTGTGTGCATTGTGTCTGGTCTCTGATCTGTTTACACGTTTCTCTCAGGTGCTGTCTGCTGGCAGGGTGCTGACTCTGGGCAGTGCTCAGGTTAGTGACACAGGCAGGTATACCTGTGTGGCTGTCAACGCCGGAGGGGAACAACAGAGGGAGTATGATCTCCGGGTGTATGGTGAGTAAATAACTTGACATTACTACTTGAGTGTATTACAAACATATAGATCCAGCCACATACATTTTCTTTCGGGACTTAGATTATAAAATCTGTAGTCTTTCTCAAAAGTGAATTTGTGGATCTGAATTCCCTCCAGCCTTCCCCAACAAAATTTAACCTGCTTGTTTCTTAGGCTAATAGCATTTCAGGCTCCTAATCTCTGTAGCCAGTGTAGTATTTCATTCAGCCTCTGTTGTGGTTTATGTTGCACCGATTTGGTAGCATTAGTTAGACAAAATATTTAGTCATGAAGTCAATCATTATAATTTGGGTTCTCTATTTATACTGTATCTCACATAACCCAAATATGGATCCTGAAGCAGACATTACATCAAAATGAAGTCAGACTTTGGAGGAAAATGGTTTTGATGTTTGAATCTCTTGAAATGGGGTTCAGTTTCTAAATATTGGCTTCATCAGGCAGGTCAGTTTTTGAAATCTTATTTACAATAGTGTAATGGCAATGAATTGAATTAAAATTCTTAAAGATATACTTTAATAGTCTTACAAGCAGAAAAATCTTTATGCAGGGGATACAGTTCCTCCCCTGTCAAGTATAAGGTTAGGGTTAAGGCATTTAGTGGAAATTTTATGCAGGTTTTAGCGTTTAGAATTGAATTTATCTGGACTTCCTGTTCTGAGGACATATTCTTCCTTTCATACCTTCAGTAATGTTGTTTTCCTTTTTTTCCCCTTTTTTTTCACAAATAATGATTACGGACTATGGAAAGCCTATCAACAAAACATCAAATACACTGTGTAACATGTACCTAAACACTGGAATGGCTGATGAAAGAGGGTTTGTCCAAAACATATGTGTGGAGAGGAAGTATGGTCTGACTGAGTTTAGCATTTCAGTAAACCCTGTCAGTTTTCTACACAGAGTTGAGTTTGACAGCAGATCAGTTGTTATACAAGTCTAATCAAAGCTAATCTCAGTCAGTTTCCTACATTTACTCTGGAGAGAGGTAACAGGAGAGTTTTAAATATGTCAAATCTCAGAAGGATTGTTTGTCCCTGTCTTAACGTGTGTATGCAGATTACAAACATCCACATCCAGCGTGTTTCTTTAGAAAGATCAAAACGATCTCGTCCAGAGAAATAAAGACAGATTTGTTGTGGTAATTGCTACCATTCTTCTTTAGCTTCCTGTGTCTGGCCAAATACTGAACTGAGGGCCTGTTTCTATCCTTCCCCTGCGACTTGTGCTCTGTCTGTCCAATAAACATAATTCAGAGGAAATTGGCTTGCAGTCATTTTCTAGAAGAGGCCAGATTTGACAAGAAGTTGTTACTGCCTCGTGAAAAAAAAAAACAATGAGCATTATATTAGTTCTGAGAGGACAAATTAGTCTGAAACAGAGGTATCTGACTGACATCAAATTAAAGTAGGATCAGATTGTTTCTTGAACTGGACGTTATTTTTAAGGAGGCAAGTTTGCTGTTCAGAACCAGACACTCTAATGCAAAGGGTGGAGATGTCTAGACATTTCCTGAGTTGTCACACTGAATCTGTCGCTCATTCTTTCCTATTGTTTGTCTGTCTGAGGCTCTGAGATGTGTCTTGGTCCCAGCAGTGTCCAGTGCCAAATAGAAATTGTGTCCACCACTTGTCCAAATCGTGGGAAATCTCCTTCACTGTTGTGACCAACACCCAACTTCAGTTGATGCTCACATAGTTAACAAAAATAAATCCCAAATCAAATTGAACATTTTTTTGACTCACTCCTGAGTCAGAAAATATTGTCATTATGGATTTGAGTGCATGTTAGCAATTTCCACGGAGATCAGGTTTCCTGAGCCTTTTGGAACTGAAACAACCTGGATTGTTAATACCATAAACAAATGTTGAATTGATCTAATAGTGCTGTCATAGTCCAAGATAGAATTAGTACTTAAAGAGCACCAGATGCGCAGCTATGTGTAGAGCCTGTGTATCTCAGGAAGCAATTAGTGCCTTATGAGGTAATATGAAGAGTTTACAGCCTCCAGAATGGCTCAGCAGGCTGACTTTCAGGACCAGTCCCTGTTAAAGACCTTATAAATACATAAATAGTGGCCACCTCAGAGGAATGTGGTCATATGTATAGTATTGTATCATACTGAGTATAGTGTAGTATTTATATGTATATCATATAGTGCCTTATGTAGCCCCACATTAGACATTTGCAGGCCTCTTTTTTTATTTTTTTATTTATTTATTTTTTTTAAGACCACAACTGCCGGCTCCCGCTGCTTTTTGTGCTGCACCCACAAGTCATTGCACCAAGACCACCCGCCAGCTGGCATTCTGCATTATTCCTTCCCAGTCCACCATATAAATATTGGGTCCTAATTGAAATTCCTAATAAAAGATTTCCATAAATGCTGCTTGAGGGTGACATCAAAGACATCAGCTATAATGAAATTTACCAAATACCAACACAACTGTTGCCAAATAGCAATTTGGTGCATGTGTGACGTGCTACAGTGCTTGAAGCTTGCATTTAAGCGTGCATTCAAATGTGGCCACCAGTGCCCACCTGCAGCCTTGAAAAAAATACAACATCTGAAGCGGGCCTCGTGGGACCTGCAAACCGCCCTGCATCATGCTGACCTCAACCTCATATATCCATTTTGTTCTGTATAAAAGGAGATGTTGGATTATATAGACTGTCACTGAATGATTCTCAGCGCCCTGGCTTTCTATGTGCTGCAGTGCCACCTAACATCATGGGCGAGGAGGTAAATACCACTGTAATGCTGGGTCGTCCAGTGGAGCTGTACTGCCGGAGCGATGCAATCCCTCCACCTACCCTGTCCTGGCGCAAAGATGGCCGCCCACTCTTCAGGAAGCCCGGCCTAACTGTCTCAGAGGACGGGAGTCTGCTAAAGGTACAGAGTTATCAATTATACAGGATCGCAATCCTTGGTAAGAGGTGACAGCGTTAGTGCTGGACTTGTATTATGTCCACTCATTCCAGGTCAATCTGATCTGGGATCATTTTCTCTGCTCTCTCCCAATCATATCCATTATTCATAAAATATCCCATGGCTGATCAACCGTAGACATGTTACTTCAGTCTCTCCTCCCCCTCACTGTGTCCCCCTTTCCTTGAGGTCTATCCTGTTCACTGGCTGTAGAGATGTTATGCCAATATGTCATTACTAAAGTATATCTCATGATTTGTTTGTATCCGATCACTAGATCGAGGGTGCCCAGGTGCAGGACTCAGGCAGATATACCTGTGAAGCGACCAACATTGCTGGCAAGACAGAGAAGAACTACAATCTCAATGTCTGGGGTGAGTTTATCCATGTTTTTGGCTGCATTTGTTTGTGTGTATCATTTTGTTAGCCGGAGTTGAAGAGTTAAAGCTAAAGCTGATTCTCAAGTTGATTTTAGCAACAGAAAAAAATGTGTTTAATGTGTTTCCCAGTTAGCTTTGATACAGGCCATTGACAAAGCTGGACCAACTGCTAGTGAAAGTCCACATGGGAAGCAGGGGCTGTTACCATGGTTACCTCATGTTTGCAGTCGCCTAGCATTTATGTTGGATTTGCAAACAAGTCTGAGTTGTCATCAGTGTTCCCACAATTTATTGCACCAGCACTAATTGGACATAATGTGGGTTTTAGTTCCACATTCATCTTGTTTTGGTCCAATTTTTGGCTCCAAAGATGTATTGCTTCCTTATTTTGATATTTTATTATGAGCAAAACTAAATCTTAACATTGGTGCTTTTTTGAACGAATTTAGCTGAGTAATTTTTATCTTTATTTCACATTTTCACTAGCAGTGGTGTCACACAGTGTCGTTACCAGAGCAGCCCACCCATAATGAATGGATACAAGGGAATCAGTGCTGGATTTGTTTTGCATCTCACTGAAATGCACTGGGATGGCTTGAATAAGGTGTGAGCGCCTCCTTTTGGTGTCTTGCTATTATCACAGTTTCCCCCAGTATCCGCGGCTCAGAGGAGGTTTCTCCACTGACAGTGACTGAGGGAAGTCTGATCACTCTGGTGTGTGAGTCCAGTGGCATACCGCCTCCTAGCCTCACCTGGACGAAGAATGGTGAGTGTGTGTGTGTGTGTGTGTGCGTGTGTGTGTTTGTGTGTGCAAGACAGAGTGAGAGAGACATAAAGTGAGGAAGAGGAAGTGAGAACAAAAATGAAAGAAATACATTGGATGGATATGTTATCTGTGGAAGCATAATTCACTGTGTGTTTGTGTGTGTATGCGTGAGGGATGCCTTCATGTACATTTACTTCGCACAGCCATCTGTTTGTGTTGCTGATGTGTTATTTTTTCCTAGGTGTGGAGCTCAAGTCAGACCAGCATCTCAAGGTTTTGTCAGGTGGTCGTCAGCTGCAGATTTCCAGCGCTGAGAGGACAGATGCAGCTTCCTACACCTGCACAGCCTCCAGTGCAGCTGGGAGCACGTCCAAGGACTACAGCCTGCAGGTCTATGGTACGTCAACACCACAACACACACCTTCTAACCAGACCTGGGGCATCTATTGATCAAAATCGTTTCAGTGTTTGATTTTCTTAGACTTTCATACCTGGTGTACAACAGTGAGGTTTGCACTAATAGAAGAATCTAATTTGTTACACTGTGGCAAAATCCTTCCATCCAAAAATAAAATACATTTTAAAGTAATAAAATTTCAAGAAAACTTACATTTGCCGTTCTAAAAAAGGGGATCTCTCTGCTGCTTTATATGGAAAGCATTTACAGAGGCAACAACAGTGGTTTGTTTGATATAAATGTAAAAAGACAGAAGAAATATAAGAGTCCACACTGAGTGTCTTTGTTATTACAGTGCAAAACACCAAATCAGTAACTGGTTATCACCAAAAGTGTCAGAAGAAGAAAAAGAATTGTACTGATCATCACTCTAAATAATACCAAAATCCAGTTTGTTGGGTACTTTTAGGGAACTGTTGGAGCACTTTCAGGTACATTTGGGTGATTAGTAGGACCCTGTCTCTCATACAACTACATATTTGTATTGCTATAGTTAAAATTACAGTGAAGCATCTAGCAGATAATTAGATGTTCTAACATGGTGATTCACTCTGTGTAACAGTTTGGCAGTAGATTGTATCATTCTGGGACAAACAAAGGCAAAAAAGGATAAATGTTGAGGTAACATTTTTTCATGGACACAGAGAGGCTGTGGTAGTGCTTAGTTTCTTCTGGGGGAGCATGTCCACCCACTCACCCACTTTTCTCACTTCAGTCCGCCCTTCCATTAGACGCAGTGAAGGCGGAGCCGATGATGTCACTGTGACAAAAGGAGCGGATATCACCTTACAGTGTGCTGCAGATGGGGTGCCGCGTCCAGCGGTCACATGGCTGAAAGATGGGCGACCTATCTCAGGCCAGCATGGGGCCAAAGTTCTGAACGAGGGGAGGCTGCTGCAGATTAAAGATGCCAAGGTGTCAGACACGGGGCGCTACACCTGCATCGCTGTGAATGTGGCAGGGCAGGCTGACCTCAAGCATGATGTCAATGTACATGGTATGAATCATCACCTATTTTGAAATTGTTCTTTTTTTTCCTGCTATAATTATACATCAATCAGGAATGTCCCAGTCAATATACACACAATTTATTCACAAATAGTTAAATAGGATTGTTTATGTGTGCCACCAAGTGTATAAACCATCTCGAAAGTATTCATCTTCCTATGCTCTTGCTCTCTCCCATAACCTTTATAACATCATTATTTCTGCTTGTGTCCCTTTCCCTTGTTCCCTCTCCTTTGTCCAGTCCCACCCAGTATCATTGGTCAGGTACAGGTGCCAGAAAACGTGAGTGTTGTTGTAAAAAACCCTGTGGCGCTTACCTGTGAGGCCTCTGGCATTCCACTTCCTGCCATCACCTGGCTGAAGGACGGTCAGCCAATCAAAGCCACCAGCTCAGTGCGCGTCCTCTCAGGTGAGCTCTCGGGCCTGTTTTCTCTGATGTCATGCTGAAGTTTCCTGGAGGTCAAAGATAAAATTTAAGATGAGGAGAGGAGGACATGTTGAAAAGAAGACACTGGTTTTACAATGAGTAGTGGAGAAATGTCAGGGTGATACTTTTGTGCTGCTTGCATCAGAGATTTAACTATTGGGGATGCTCAGTGCTAAAAGTCAACCACAGTGGTTCTCAGGAACTTGCGGAGTACTGTCCCAGTTGCAGGGATGATTTTGTGGGCAAGAAACTCAACACCTGGGCAAAAAGAGGGACTCTCTTGTAAACATGGACAAGGCTTCGTAGTTCCTCAAAAGAGTTCCTGTGTTCTGAGGACAGTTTCTGCAGTGGAAAAGGAATATTTGTCCAAACTCTTAGATAATTAGCAAAGAGCTTCCTGCTTCCCAGCTAGAGTTCAAAGGCCAAGCATTTGTAATACATCACCAGTAATAAGATGTAATATGATCATTCCAACTGAGGCCAAACCCAACAGTTGAACGGACAAGAATCTGCATGAAGACCTCTGGAAGAGGTCTGAAAGAGCATTTCAGTGTTAAACAAGATATAATTGCTGCTTCCAAATTAAACAGTGGCCCTAACATCTTCATACCAGACTTTTAGTACACATCTAACCATACAGTAACTGAGCTAAGGTATTTCATTTGGTTCTTCAGTACAGTTTATGGAGGAGTTAATGGGAATTATTTGAGTATCATTATATTCATTTACTGGAAAAAAGTTGACTGCATACCACAGATTTTGATGAATCACACTGACATTATGTCAACAGAGGTAGGCTCATGTTGAGGCGATTGTTAGTACAAAACCTGTGTTGTAACACAGTCTGGAATTGTCCAATTCCAGACATTAGGTAAATTCACTGTCTTAGTGAAAGCTGAGGTGTTAACTGTGGATTTCACATTGTATCATCGTTTGTTAGTTGTTTGCTCAAGTGATTTTCAGTTTAAAAAGAGAGATACTTGGCTTGGATCTCATAGTCTTGACCTTGGATATTTTAACAGCTGTAAGCCTAAAGGTCCAAATTCCTTCTTTTAAATTATCCATATTGAGTATTAGGGTGTTTTATTTTTAACAGGCTGGAATGTAGAAATGCTGTTTACACATTATTGGGATGTTTTAGTTATGCTGACATGTCTTTGTAATAGAATTAAAGATAAAGAAATGCAAGAATTTATTTGAACCATTATTTGGCCTGTTTGATCCCTAGGGGGGCGGAGCCTGCGTTTGATGCACGCTGCAGTAGAGGATGCTGGGAGGTATACCTGCATTGTGTCCAACAGTGCCGGAGAGGAGAGGAAGAACTTTGACCTTGACATTCTTGGTATTAATTAACAGCAACTCAAATACTTAAAATCATAACCAACTAGTGTCTACTCCATGTATTTTGTTTAATTACTTCATTCTGACTGTACAGCTTAAAGTCCTGTGTTCTTTAATTTCACGTGTCCTCACATCTGTCTGAGACATCATGAATATATACCTTACTTTAAAGAGGTTTCCTGTACAGCAACAACAGCAACGACCATTTTATTGATTTTCAATCTGATTTATCAGTTCCACCAACAATCGTGGATGAGGGGACTGTGCTGGATACTAAAGTCAAGGAGAAACACAACATTACCCTAACCTGTGAAGCCACAGGTAAGGGACATGATCCACAGTTCTCTACATTGATATGTAGATCACATTCTCTGTGTGAAAATATGAATCCATTAACAAGCATTGTGGACACGAGTAACCTAAATATTGTCACTATATTAACCTCAACCAACGACTGCCTAGGTAACCCTGTACCAGAGATTAAGTGGCTGAAGGATGGGCAACTGCTGGTACCTGACAGACGCCACCAAGTTTTGTCCCACGGCCGTTTCCTGCAGATCTCTGGTGCCCAGGTGGCAGACACGGGCCGGTACAGCTGCCTGGCATCTAACAGTGCAGGGGACCGCAGCAGGCACTTCAACCTCAACATCCTGGGTACAAACGCAGCTTTAATCCTTTGTAATCTACTGATGATCATTTATACTTTGATCAAATTGCCATTCAAAATGGATTACAACAGTTTTCCAGGATTCATTTTTCTTGTTTGACACAATATAACAAATTCAATTTTTGCAAAAGAGCAAACCCCACACATCCAGCAAAGGCTCAGTCTAGCTGATGTGGCGTTATGTAATATTAGATCTGATCTTTTCCCTTTATACTGAACAACAACCCAATGAAAGCCCATATCAAGAGTTACCACCAACTAAGTTTAGACGTGTTCTCCTTTTCTTGCAAGTTTCTCCCACCATTGTTGGTTCGGGTCCTGAGGGGTCTGCAGAGGAGGTGACTGTAACCC
>OMKZ01021167.1:26433-42573 GCA_900302535.1 Neoniphon sammara | reverse complement strand
CACAGCACCTCTGAAAAAAAGCTAGACACTCTCAACATTATTTCTCAGTAATCCTACAGCTAATAAATATACTGTTTGTGCATGCGTACGTGTGCATTTGTGTACATTCGCATTCGAAAAACAAAGTGTTCTGCTGTTGTTCGACAAAACAATACCCAACATAGGCGAGTGTTAGCCTTCAAGATGAAATAGGAGAGTGGATTCAAAGGGTAGGCTTGTTTTGATCCCTTGCCTTGGCAGGGGTACAGTGCCATGCCAGTGTTTGCTAATACCCCAGACGCACCTGGCATATTACACAGGCTTATCCCTCTCCTCAACACCTCCCTAATGTACTGCAGTGGTCCCGAACTGTACAGCTGTCTTCTTGACTATAAAGCCGGCTCTTTAATTAAGACCTAATCCTCCTGTCTGTGAAAACATGCAGTCTTAATGCAGTTTGCAGATGAACGTGGACTAACTAGTCTGCAGCCGAGGTGCTTTGATGATGTTATACCTCCACTGAAAGGTTAAAGGTATAGTGTATTCTCATACCATGATGTGTAGCTCATCATTGTTCATGGAAACTTTACAAACTTTTAAGATTTTCTAAAAAGTATTCAACAGTGTCGGTATGTCAGTATTCCACAATCTTCAAATGATCCAGAGATTCTGTACTACAGCTCATTAAAATTTAAAGGCTAACAGCAAACGCTAACACTAACTGTCGTATGAGTGAGTTGAGCTCAAGGAGTTCGTTGCACACTAGGAGGCATGTAGATTGGTTTCTTCACAAATTTATTTCATTATATACACAGTGCAACAAGTGACAACACGTTTTGCCAAGAGGGTTCCCCAAAACCACTGCTTGAGTGAACCTGATGAAGTCTTCATGGACTGAACTTATGAATGATTCCTGCATACATCAGCACGTCGGAAGATTCGCACTGGTGTGATTGCATGATTTCATATATGAATGAATTGAAAAAAAAAATGTATATAAAAATGTCAAGAAGCTTATGCAGACTGTCCAGGGACCTAAAACAAATGTTATTACTGACGAGGGTTCTATGATTAACTCTGTGCTTGTCAAAATGTTCCATGTTGATGACGTTTGTGTGACAGAAGTGGGAAAAATTGTGTGGAAATAGCAAATCCCACCTTTCCAAGTGGTAACAATCAGCCTGAAGACGTGAATGGTTTTTCCGTCTAGGAAGGTTGTATTTATGGTTATGACGATATGACATATTTGACATAAACCTAGCATTTACTAGAATTTGGTTGCCATTTTCCAGCAGAACTTGGATGTGGGGAAAGCAGGTATGAATGACCGGATGTCCACCTTCATTTTCCATATAAGCTTCAGGGATGCAAAAATATAGTGGGGTAGGTGGCAGCATTTGGAAATTCTGGGAGTCTGTTTTGAGAGACTAAAGCTGTTTATAGGTTGTTTATAGGTTCAAGTTCAATCCTGCACTCAAACCAGGGAAAGATCAGCTCTGTCTGCTTACTGCTCTGAGTCGTCTCATGTACTTCCAACCAGCAGCAGCAGTTGTTAGCATTCCACGGTGCTGACACCAGCCACGGCAGATTTAACTTTGTAGGAGAGCATCACCACATCTTAACCTCATTACACCCTCATTACAAGCTGTGCTGACAGCCCTGATGATAGAGTGGCCACTGCTGTGTATCTTTGAGCAAGTGTGTGTGTGTGTGTGTGTGTGTGTGTGTGTGTGTGTGTGTACGGCGTGCACACCTGGCTGTGCACGTGTGCATGCTGACTCAAGGCTTTCACTGTAATCCCCCTGTAGCAGCTGTAGGTTAAGCCGCATGTTTATCAAGCCTTGGGGAATCAGTAGGTCCTAGTGAGTTCAAAAGCCATTAGGTCACTGACTAACCGAACCCCCCAGTGGTGAGAAGATGGGAACGGAGGGGGCGACCAATTTTGGATTGGACCACAGTTATTTAGTCAGTGAATCACTTCACAACAAAGCCATGCTCTCATCACACAGACAGAGAGGAGAGCGTTTGTTTGCACGAGAGCCACTGTATGCAGGAGAGCTTTCCGTGCCACCATTTACAAGGGAGGTTGGGGGATTTCATTTGTGCCAGCTGTGGGCATGTGTGTGTCTGCATGTGTGTATTTGTCTGTGTACTGTACCTCTCTGTATACACCCATGCATGCACGTATAACTGCACATGTCTGTGGATCAATGCGTGTGTGCATATGTGCTGCTATACAGCGCGATCCCTAACAATGCAAGACCAGGAAGTATCAGGAAAGTTCATCAGTTTCTACTGGACCACCTCGTGCATAACCTCTTTGACACTTGGCTCTCTTCCAGATGTAGAGGTCCAGGCCCTCGCTCCAGCTCAGAGGGAAGCTGAAGAGGCCTGCAGGGCACTGGTCATTAAGGTGTGAAGAGAGCAGAGGTTTCTCCTTTTGGATAATTAGGATGATGAATCACTGCAGTAGCAGTGGTTCATCTAAGAGCAAGGCTTTAGCACTGATCTGGGATACATGAAAATCTGCTGTGAGACTCAAAACTTGTGTATGACACCATGGAGAAAGTGCAGAACAGCCCAAGCGGGAGAAAAATTCTATATTATGGGCATTACTGTCACAGGCATACTCAAAGGCAGATGCATGTGTACACACACACATATAAAAATGGTTATGTCACATGCAAAGGTAGAAAAACTACTAGGGCTGCAGAGTATTGAAAAAAGTCTTCTTTTGTTGAATATAATAAATGTAATATGATTTACAGTACAAGCAAATAAAATAAACCCTTCCTCATATTTTAAGCAAACCATAAGCCTTCAGATGCTGAGGCACACACACATGTAAACACAGGGAAGGAAATATGACTCAGCATTCTCGTCTATATTGCAGGTGTTTTCAATAATAAAATCCATTCAGGAAGCGGGTTCAATTCCGACCTGCGCCGTTTGCTGCATGTCATCCCATCTCTCTCCCCCATCTTTACTGTCTATCACTACTGTCACTGTTGAATAAAGCAGAAATGCCAAAAAAAAATCTAAAAAAAAAATTAAATCCATTCAAGAATTGAATTTTTCATCAAAGTGAATTTTATCTCTACAAAGGACACTTTGTAGAGATAAAGTGTCTGAATGTCTCAATGTCTGTCTGAAGTTCAGACACTTCAGACAGACATTGAGGTGTCAGTACAGTTCATCTAGGTTCAGGTCAAGAGCTGTGGTCTGTGATTTACTCTCCAGCCTCCTGTGGGCTGAACTCACCAACATCCCATCAACATTCTAAAAGGCCCTTTCAGCAAGCAGAGACAAATTTACCCAGAGTGCTCCTCTTTACGAGCACGGTGGTCTTTAGTGGAACAGCTTTCTTTTTCACACCTCCTGCCTAAAACAACAGACCTGGACGGCTAAAGTCAACACACACATACAGTACACACACACACACACACACACACACACACATGTACACAGACACACAAACAGAAACACACAGCCAAGCACAGCTGCCAAGCCACAACTCACAAAGATACATGAGTTCATCTAAAGCCACCGCTATTGGTTCGGTCCATGTCCATAACCTTGGCATTTGGAAAGCCCTAATCTCAATATGCGCCTTATTAACTAATGCGTGGCCACATGCCGAAAGCTTTGGAATAACATGTTGTTTGCCAAACCAACACCAAGGAAAATATTGCAAATTCTTAACTAATGAATTCCTGTAAACATGCATGGAGATAAGCAAGAGTAACTCAGAGTAAATTACACATGACACAGGCTTTTCAAATGCTATTTAACAAGCTGTGTAAATAGCCATCCAAATCAAAATCCCCTCGCATTTCAAAAGTATTGATCATGAGATACGTTACTGTATGATGAAAGTGGGTGGGATATATGAAGCCAGCGTTAAATGAACATACATGAACGGACTCAAGTCAAGCTGATGTTTGTTTTAGCAGCCAGCTGTGTGCATTCGTCAAATGAGAGAGGAAGTAGGAAATGGCGAGCAGGGCGGTCCGTCTCACAGGCAAGTGCCTTGGATAAACAGCTGCCATGTACACTGGGAACAACTAGTACAGAAAACACCTCCAGGGGGTTAAAGCACACACAATATGGCAACCCCACATTTACACTACCATGCAGATGTTAAAAGAGGCCGCTGGAGCCATTAAATTTCCAATTCTGTTTCTTAATCTGTCAATTCTGAAGGAGGTAGACAGCAAGATGTAAACCTGAGGCTTTATAAAAAAAAAATAATAATAAATAAAAAAAAACCAATGTCTTAAGCATCAAGACAACAGGCTCTTCTCTCTGAACACAAAAATACTCATTTTATACTGACAAAGCACTTAAGGGAAATGGAGCACAAAAGACAATATAGCTGTCTAAAAAAGCCGTCTCACAGTTGATACCAAGAAAAAAAAAAAAGATGTGTACTGAGAGTATGTCCAGTGAATGAAACCATAAGTCATCAGCCTGTGTCTGTTTGCCCCGAGACACAAAAGTAAACATTTTTCAATACTTTCCAGGTAGCTAAATTAGATTTATTTTTTTCACACACAGGCCGACACCCATGGGGAAGAGATATTCAGTTGTTTATTAGCAATCATATTTTGTCTGGGGACTCAACTACAGGAGGGAAAAAAAAAAAAACCTAAACAAAATCAAATCAGCCGACATGAAAGTGAGGCCCATAAATCTATCTTTGCTCTTGTCACAGAGCAATCTTTCCTTGTCATCTTTTGTTACGGACTCAAACAAAATGGCTCGCCTTCGTCCCCGCCTGTCACGCAAGATTGGATTTTGATGACACCGATACTCCAGTTGTGCAGTTTCACCTCTCTGCCGTCTGCCCGTTCCCTCCCTCTTCCCTTCCCCTCTCTCTTAATCCATTAAGAGGAGAGCTACTCCCACTCTCAGACAGGTGAAAAGGCCTGAGCGAGTGTGTCAGTGCCCTTAACATTAGCGAGCTGGATACAGTATGGTTCCTGGCCCATAAAATAGAGTTTTATTCTCCTGTGCAGGCAGCAGAGACATTTCCTGCAGCTTTGCGAATAGATAATGAGAAGAACTATCCATTGCAAATTACATGAATATATTTCCTTAGGAGAATATGCTCCAATATTCAAACTTTTTAGCTGACTCCAACATAAAGTGTGGATTTAGGGGGATGTTGGCTCTTGACGAGAGGAGTGGGTCTGTTTGAATTCAGCTGTGGTTTCATCTGTGTATTCAACTGGCTTTAAACAAACACAGGGGCAAATTATATGGGCAAACGATGACAAGGTTATGTTTTTGCAACGGTGACTAATCCTCGCTTTTCACGATCCCTCCTCGACATAGCAGAGCTGAATCACCCGTAGCTACCAAGTGCATTCACTGTCAGACGAGTGAGACGGCAATCAGCTGGATCTTGATCGGCACACGTCTGCATACATGGAAAAAAACATGGTGGTGAGTCACATTAAGTCACAATGTTAACTGCCCACTGCAATCTCACAGCTATCCTTTGTCTCTCTGTTCTCTCTTCTTTTTTCTTCTCTCTTTCCCTTTTGCACATGCACACACACACACAAACACCAGCTCTCAGCAAGAAATTTCCTATGACAGCCTACAGGATCACTGACAATAAAGAGCCAAGGATTACTGCTTATTGAAAGAAGGGACTGCACATAAGAAATGAGCCATTCAGCAATGGACTCAAATGGTGCCTTGTCTATATGTTTTCAATAATCAAGCCGACAAGCCGTTGGGTCACTTTTTGAATCAAGAACTTTAACCATTAGGCAAGGTGTAGCAACTCCACAGCACGTCTAACTAAGCCAAGCAGGCTTGTTTCCCCACAACACACAAAGGGAATATACCAGATCATAACTGGCTTTGGGATGTTTACTAGCCGGCTGCTGAATCAGCCGTTCAGTCCCACTGCACCGTCCTTGCAGACAGAAACCCCACCACTTTTGCCACTAAATGGCTAAACTTTGTTTGATGAAATGCAACACAGCTCTCTTCAAGTATTGGAAAATCCATTTGGGAAGCAAAAAGGAAAAGAAACAGTGAGAAAACTATTAAAGACACATTAGAGTGGGGGTTTTTAGCCCAGAGACGACGGCTGAAAATAGATGCTGTGTCGCTGCCCAGCGCTGGCAGAGGAGAGCAAACAGTTTTCCACATTAATCAAAAGTGAGTCTATCGCACTCACAGCACGCTGTAGGCAATTAGGGAGGTACTTTATGTGACCATTACCACGATTAAACTCATCCACCCTCACCCATGGCCCAAACACAACACAGAGTCCCTGGCTGGAGTGTTAATGACACAAAGTTTAGGCTACTCTATGAGCTTACTGAGACGAGCGCTATTATCAGGTTTGGCAGATGGAAACACATGGGATGGTTTCATAATGATTCCCTGAGACAACAATGGCTCATCAGTAGTTAGAAACTGGCTCCATCAGGTTTAGCTCATCAGTTACTTAGTGACATACATAAGGTTGTAAACAATTCAAAGAAATTTACATGTTTGTGCTGACATTATGCAGGAGTAAACAAGCCATAATTAACATTTAATCAAAAAATGCCTCTAGTAGACTCGTCTTCCAGCATGTCTACAGCTGGCTCAGTCCGCTGCGTACTATGTGATTCACAAAAAGCCCTTCCAGAAGATGGTCACGTGCATATTATTTCAATGAAGATATCCTACTCTGTCTAAAACAGAGCAGGATATCAGTGAAAATATCACCTGAGGATTGTCCTAATAAAATTTTGCAGCTGGAATACAATTAATCATTTTAGTCCTCCTTGCCTCTCTGTGCATGGCCTGACTACTGTGAAGATGCAGTGATTTAAAGTGTACTGTTATAAGGTATGCTGACCTCCAGCTTCCTAAAGGGGAAGATACCACCCAAAAAATAAATAAAAAGATAAAATGCAGAGGAGTTTTTGAAGACATGGCAAAAAATGAAATTAGATCTCTTGTGATCCAAAGACAAGGTCAAAGACTGTTTTTAGAAGCATTTTTTACCTCAACATTGGACAAAACACAAAGAAATCTCTCACATGCACAGTCCCTTCTCCACCCTCTTTTGTCTTAGTTTTAAACAAAAGCCTTTGTGATGAGAGTGAGTAGCACTTGGCTGCTGTGTGATCATGGCATTGAGGCACATTTGCTCCCAGATATTCATTACAGTTATGGCATAATCAACTTGATATTTATAAAACCATTCATCCATGGTGTTAACAACTTCCTGGGTTAACGGAATAAACAAACACATAGACAAACTCAGAGGTCACACCAGGCCAGATGACAAAAAACAGGGTGCAAGGGGAGATTACCTGCTATAAGCTTTCTTTAGCCTGAGATCACTACCCCTTGATAGCAAACACTGTACATGGAATCCCAAAGTCAACATTTGCACAAAGTATTAACTGTCAGCAGGGTTAAGCCAGAGCTGAAGCAGCAGGTGGAACAGAGCAGGTATGTGAACAGCTAAATCCCTGTATACAGGAAGCTGCGGCACTTATAAGACACTTTCTCCAATCCCAATATCAACAACAGTGGAAACTGGAGAGCGAGGTTTGTGTAGAGCTGGATCTGGACAGGATGCAGATACAAACCCACCAGCAGACTCTATGTCTGTATTTGTCTTACCTCAGATGACTTGACTTGCTCCTGTGGCTCTGCCTCTGCACATGTTGCCTCCTCTGATATCTGGCCCTGCATGTCCCCAGCTGTCCTCAAGTCACTCTGGTTGGTGAACAAACACAGAGGTGTATTAAATCTATCACCCAGACAGCCTGTGATGACTTTGTCTATTACACACAGACCCTGCAGAGTGCTGACTCAGAGTGCAATTCAAAGTCATAATTTGCACAGGCTAATTGTGATACGCAACATCAAGCAAGACACAGGCGCGTGCATCCTTCTCACCTTGTAGTACCTAACGACCTGTTCTGCAATGCTGTTGATTTTCAGCATGTACTGATGCAGCTTCTGCTGGTACTTGAGGGCGGCGAGCTGCGCTTCGTTCTGCAGAGTTGATACCTGGGCTAAGAGCGCCTGCTCCCTCCTGCCCCACCTGAGCCTCGCCATCCGGGTTTCGTGCTCCAGAGCCGCGCTTCTCTCTTCGAGCGCATCGGTCAGCAGCCGAAGCGCGTCCAGGCAGCAGTGGTTCCCCTTGATGATGTCTTCCCGGGGCAGCAGAAGCCCGCATCCTCTTTGACAAACGCTCACATCCCGCTGGTGGAAGTCTGGTTTCGTTTGCGGTTCCATCCTGTCCGGATTCAAAACTTGGCAGATTTTGTCCTCGTCCTCCCTATAAGGATTTGGGCAATCAGCGCACATACTTGGCCAGCCGCTATAAGGCAACTTTTCTTCCGTAACTTACACCAAAGTTATTGTAGGTCTGAGTAAATGTGAGTTTCGGTGCTGTAACTCTGAGGTGCGCTCAGCTCAGGCTGGGCTTTGCGCACTTCTCACACCAAATGAAAGCAGATAGATGCTTTGCGAGGGGAGCTCTGTGACACCAGCAAACTTTCCTCTCCTGCTCACAAGTTAGTTCACTCCACCGAAGCTGCTCCTCCTAAACGGGTTCATATCGCCGTGGATGTATTTTTTTTTTACAGTTATAAAATAATCTAATTGACTTTCACTTAATATCGCCATAAACGTTAAAATCTCCAAATGGGTAGTTTACCATTAGTGAACTCTCAAAATGTGCTAAGATTAATCACCAGCAGAGGTCGCCAGCACTCTCAACAGATTTTAAACAGTTGCAGATCCATCAAATTGATATTGAAACGCCTCAATTACGCAGACAGATAAAGACCCTCCAGTGTTCATCACTAGACATGATTCCTTTGAAAATGTAAGTCATAGGGTCTTATTTTCTTTCCTCTTAACCCCAGAGATTTAATTTAGTCCACATTTGGCAGTGCGAGTTATGCAGTGATGACATATTAGAGCAAATGGTCTTGAGGGAATGGTTTTTCAATGGACAAGCCTTGGCTGTAACACAATATCTGTATGGAGACCTTCACTTAGAGAGCCTTCCTGCACCAGTCCAGGCTGTCTTACTGCCTGACACAGCATGACATATTGCAGGCATCTCGGAGTGGGCATCATGTTTCAGGGCTCTCAGCTAGGCAGTCTGGTTCTGGTCTGCTGTGCACCCAGTTACATCACTTTGAAATGTGTTGTGTGTTGTCTGAGCTGTCAAAGAACAGGTGTAGATTTACAAAGACAATAGGATGATCTGTCCTGGGATGGATGGCTGGCCCACCTGTCTGCAAAAACACATGGCCAAGGAGATCATGAGAATTTTTTTTTTTCTTGAGTTGTTTTCCCATGCATTACTGTAAATGAAACACTGCTACTAGTATTACTTTGTAGCGTGAGATCAAATGTAATGTATTTAATACTGCAACTTGCAGCAAATGACTAAATTTCCACAGGAGACTGGCTTCAAAATCTGGAGGATGTCATGTCAGCCTCTGTCTCTCAGCCATTTCTCAATCAAGCAGGAACACTGAACCAAGCACCATTCTGGATAAGCTCGGAAGGAGAGGACGTGAGTAACATTGTCAGTGCTACACAGCCACCTGGGATCAGGCCTATCACAAAGGCCATATGCTTGGACAGATAAGCCACTGGATCTGGGACAGTTTCTGGGAAAGAGTTATCGCCCTTCTTTTGTTCTTTTGGTGGGTTGATTTCGGTGAATAACTATTAAGACCCTTGGATTGAAACCGAGAGATGCCCTCATCTCAATAAGAATCTAAATCTGATTGATTGATGTGACCTAATCCACACTGAACCAGAGTGATATCAATCTACTTTTCATCTGCTGGATACCTGATAGGAGACAAAACTCAAACAGCTGTTTCTGGCTGAAAAACTAGAGGCTGGGAGAGTTGGCCTTATCTATAATGGAGGACAGATTGAAACACTATCTATGATCTATTTGTCTGTGGTGGTGGTAAAGGATAGCATTCTCTTCAAGAGACAGATGGTGAAAAAAAAGAAATCTACCACAAAAAAAAAAATCCATCATTTTAGAGGACTTGTTGCAAGCAGCAAATAATGGGGATAACGGGGGGAATTTATGAATCATAGATGATGCTCTAGTTTTGGCCATTTGATATCTGAGAGCTGAAACACCGCTATGAATATTTTACACTCACAATCAGAAAATACTCTTCTGTGAAAGATGCATTAATCCCAAGGTAACAGTGATAAAAGACCAAAGTGGTTTGAGGACTCTTGCTGTGCTTTGTCATTGACCTCCTTTTTTGAAGAACTGATGTTTGACGAGAGCTTCCTTTTCTATTTAAAGGAATAGTTCATCCAGAGTACAAAAAAATATATTTTCCCCGCCAGTGTAATCTATCCATCCAGATAGTTTCTGTGTGATTTGGCCAGGTTTCCTGTCTGTGGTAATCTTCCCTGCCTCACGGCACACCACTACAATGGAGCTGATGTGTATTGTTTTGAGGAGCTCAAACCATCAAAACTTAACATGTGGAAAAACTCAACAGCTCTTTCCAAAGACAATGACGCAGGTGCCCAGCATAATCCATAGTCCTCAGGGGTGAAGAATTGGGAACTGGTCCCTTCCAAAGAACACCGGCAAACTGTATCTGTCCAACCATAATGAATATGAATTAGAGGCAAATCAAGTTATATAGAAAAAAAAATCTGTCTGGATAGATTGCACAAGGGAAAACATCTTTTTTGTGTTTTAGGTGAATTATTCCTTTAAATCCAATGCCGAAAAGTCCCAAAATTATCACTTCTAAGAGCCAAGCGCCTGAGAGCAGCAGTCAGACCCCCACTGGAAGAGCTGTCTGCATCTGATAGCCCGGATAGCTTTGTCTGTTACTGTGTTTGTCTAAACCTCCATGTGTTGAATTGGAAATATTCTGCTGTTTGGATTCACTCCGCTGGGCTCTGCATACTGCATCTGGCTTCATGTATGGACTTATAAACCAACAGAGTATCTCAGTCTGCACTTGCACACAAACCTAGGCTCCCACCCAGACTCATCATGAACCACTCACTGTTAGCCTCAGGCTAACACTGATACTCTGACCACTAGCTGGTTCAAACCTGCAAACAGACTCACATCTTCAGTCAGATGTGGACTCTTATAATGTCTCACTTTTGGACTGACATCTCTACTCGTATTCAGAATCAGAGTGATGTTTGCTCCATCGTGGACTTATTCTCTTACTCTCGCTCAATTACTCATACCTGGACTTACCCTGACAGTCCCTCAGGCTTCCCAGTGAGCATTAATCACATGAGAGGTAACTCAAGGCAATGCAACAGAATGACAACAAACCAATTTAATAGTTAACTACACTTTTATTGTTCCTTTTTCAGTCCAGCCAATGAGAGAGTCCAGTTTCATCCCTCACAACATGTGCCATTCATTTCCAGTGAAGCACTGAACTTCAGCAAACAGCCAAAACATGCCGCACCACCACCAGTGATGTCATCAAACCCAGACCATTGTGTATATGAGACTGCAGGACCATTTCTGAACTTTTAATGAGTGAGATTCCTTTAGTCAGTTTAAGGATTTCTCTCTAATAAAATCCTCTTCCAAAGACTTCATATAAGTGACTGGCTTAATGAAGCAGCTAATGCACATATTAGGCTTATCTACATTGTCTCTGTCTCTGACGTAAAGGGATGTCACTCAGGAATGGAATGTTTTTCATATGAAGCTGAGAGGTTGAGAAACTGGTATGAGTTGATTTCGTTGCGAAGTATGGAGCGTTACAGTACCATTTTGATTCCAATGTCATGCATGTTAGGATGTAGAGCCACTGCTTCGTCCAAAATGTCAAAGTTCAAGGCATTCATGCATTTGGCAACTCTTTCAATGATTTGTCGCATGAGGGGAAACTGGGAAAAGCACTTTGTGGTGGATGTTGATATAGCCACAATGTAGAAGCATGGCTAGCATCAGTCACACAAAATATGAATCCATATGTGGAGGAATCCAAAACGCAGCATTTTTTTCTCCACTTGGGGGAAATAAACTTCTAAACTGTCCAACCAGTGGCGGGTCATGACATACAAATATAGTAATAATCACAAACAAAACAACACCAGTTGATAATATAACTATATAAGCAAGATCAGAGCTATATGAGCAACACCAGTTGCTCATATAGCTCTGATCACATTAACTCTCATGTTAATAAAAAGACAAAAATAGTGCTGTGGGGACAACTTTGTGAGCTTTGGATGGGCTCTTATCGCTGACATGGATGGCTTTGCTTCTTTAACTTCTGTTTGAACTCGTACCAGATTATGAAAAACACTATACCCTAGAGTACTGTTATAGGAGCTAGGCAAGTTGTCTTATTAGAAAATATAAAGTAGCCGTTGATACATCAGACATTGCACAATTATTGAATGGCATGAGCGTCGCTACCGTTCACTGTAACTGTTAATAGTGACACTCACACAAAGCCATAAGAGGAAGAGAGATGAAATGAAAAGGTTTACATTAAAAGAAATGCCCACATTCTTTACAAAGCACCAGCTGGTACCGCTGAGGTCCAAATGATACAGTCAAAACAAAAGTGTTTTTAGGTAAATGTACACTGGCATGAGGCGGCCTCCAATCTCAATTTGGAATATGAGCATGGTTCATACAACATCGAAAAAACATGTTGTGGTTGAAGCCATGATCACTGCAAGCCATTGGAATTACTGTCATGCACTGTTCATTAACTGCAGTTTTGCTCTGCGTTTGAAACTGTATGTTTGATATGTTGCTGAATTCTTGTTTCCATGGTTTGCTTTACATTCAACTCAGCAAATGCGGATACAAAAATCACTCACAGTTACGTGGCTTACATTTTTTAACCATTTGAACTCATTTTTCCAGATAGCAATGTCTACATGCACACACTTAGAAAGTGATATTCCGTCAATAGAGTACATGTTATGATTTGGAAATAAACACTGACTGCAAGTCAAACCTCTTTTTTCCAAAGAACGTGTAACATCCATAGCATATTAGATAGCAAAACCATATAAATTATTGCATATATTTTAGCATGACATAATTTGCTCCTTTCGTTGATGTTTGCTAATAAAATTGAGTATGCAAAAGTTTGAGATTTGCTTTGACTGTATCTCTGTAACAGAGGTGTGCTTCATTTTGAAAAGAAAACAGGAGGGAAAGCCACAGAACTGCAAGAAAAGAAACACAGAAAGACAATTTTATAAACTTGTACACTTATCCTTCACAAGTATTTACCTGTTTAGCTTATACTATGGAATGCAATGTAGGATAGATTATCCAAAACCTCACACATCAAATGAACCCTACACTTCTCATTTGTATAAGAAAGGTTGGCTTCATGATGAAAAAAGACTAAACAGCCAACCTGGCCACAGTGTGTAGTTCACACTCACATGCATCATCCATTTTACAACAAGTTACTGTGAAAGATAAGAGTAGTTGTTTATATAAGGCATATTGAAAAAGTTGACAGAACTCCTTTGATGCTCCTCCGAAGATGCTTTGTCGATATTAAATAAGGGATGTCTTTGTCCATTTCCAATTTGTTTCTTGTTGTTGTTGTTGTGTCTTTTTCCACAAACATATTCCAGAGGGGAGAGTTGGAATATGATGCTCTGGTCGCAGTGTGGAGCCAAAAGATTGTGGAAAGAGCCAAAGTCCTTTTAGGCGTCAACCTTACAGAGTCTCCTTCACGGGAAGTGAAGACAAAGATGGAGCTACATTCAGAGGTCCAGGCAGAGGAGAGCCACCAGGAGCAGGCAGGTTAGACTGAGAGAGTGGACAACCGAGACGCCTCCACCTGGGGGACGCACAGGGAGATGCAAAGATTATTATTTTTTTGCATAGAAATGAGACGATTTGACAGGCAAAATGGCTGTTGATTTGAAGATGTGCTACAAGCGCTGACCACCAGAGAACCCCAAAATATACGATCCCTCGGGGGCCCCGCTCTCATCCATCAAACTGAAACTCATCCTTGGTGTGTGAGGTGAGATATTATACCCCATCTGTGTGGAGATCACCTTATATGCCCCTCCATTTGTCACTGGCCTGCATTTAAAATACCCCATGGCTTAAATTCTCAGGTCTGTGAAATCAAGCTGTCAGGTGGGTCTGGGACTGAAAGATAAGGGTTAAGGAAAACCACAGGAGGGGTTTCCTCAACTCATCAAGATCAATTACAGAGGCTTAAGACCCCCTCCACCTAGTCAGCCGGCCCGTCAGTGTGCCGGCCAGTAGGGGGATAAAGTCAGTGGGCCATCATTAGGCTTTAGTCATGGACCGTAGAGTCCCTCATCTCAGCCCTCCGATCTAAAGTATGAAACCTAAAGTGACAGCTCCGCTCGCACCCATGGGAGCCCTCTGACAGTGACAAATGATACCCCGCTGCCATCTTTAAACCTGCTTTAATCCCACCGGCGAATGACAGCCCAGGAATGAGCAGTCACAGCATGTCACCTCAACACTATGGATTTTAAATGTCGTCGGGTCACTTGAAGGCTTTCTTTATTTTTGTGCCACTGATGTGAGACTAAACCTGGGTGAAGGCAGCGTTACTATTTCTCTCAATAGAATTTACTCTATCACTGAATTGCATTTCGCCGGCCTCTGAATTGAACATGACATCTACAGTTTGCCGCTGAACAGATAACAGCACCCTCAGAAGAGATGAGTCATTCCTCCAAAAGGGTGCATTTTGCAGAGAGTTTTGTCTGTTCATTCATCCATTCTCCAACTTTTTAACATTTCAAACAGAAGTCACGCTTGAGAACTATTTTTGTCTGTACTAATTGTGCGGTTTGAATTCATCTTTATAAAATATTTCCTCACTAACTGTCCCTACCATAATAATCTGTAAAACAATAGTTATTTAATAAAATTCCCTTTTAGAAAGTCATTTTATTTGCATTAAGCACCTTAAAGTGTTTCTTTCCATTTAAAAGAAATGTCAACATTGAAATAATGAATTTAAATATATTATTGATCCCCACTTTCCTCAAAAACAAATATTTGCATCCCATTTAGTGCGGTTATTATCAAAAAAATATATCTACATAACAGCACTGATGACAGCAGAGGGTTTGATGGGATAGACAATTAATTTAAAATCATCACCCTTAAGATACTTAAAGAATTGTTGATGTTTTTTTGTTTTTTTGTTTTTTTTGCAAAGAACATTTGCACTGCCACACAGGAAGTGATGTGTGTTTGTGTTTTATGTTTGTTTGGAATTGGTAACCAAAATGCTACTGTACATAACAGAAACGTGGTCAACATACTAGGAAAAGGACTTCACTGGAAACATTGTTTAATTGCAAACTGATGTTTGGGAGAAACACTGTAAAACAACCATGGCAACAATCAGTTATTGCCACAGATGTCCCCAAATACAACAAATAAAATAATGAAAACCCTGTTTTTCTTTGTCCGCTGATAATCTGAATCAAGCAGACCAAGTAAATGTCGGCGTGTGTGTCACCTGTAATGTGGATTTGTGCCACAGCTCCGTCCCCTCCAGCGCTGAACGCCCGGACCTCCACCACGTAGTCCCCCTCTTTGGGCATGGGAAGGTCTATGGACCGTTTACTGGTTGTGTAAAGCATGCCTGTGGAATGGCCCTGCTGTCTGTACAGGACCTACACACACACACACACACACACACACACAAACATAGAGTATTGGGAATATAAGTCCTGGAAAGATGTGTGTGCCACTTCAAAGGTCAAAATGAAATGAGTAAGAGCAAGAAGGCAAAAAGTAAAGAGATAAGAATTAAATTTAAAGGAAATGTAAAAAAACAAAGGCAAAAATGCAATAAAGACAAATCACATAAGAGCAAGTCTGCAAAGTTACAGCTGAGAGAGACAATTATGAACTATACTCACCTTGTAACCATCTATCGATGACTCATTCGCCAGGGGCTCCACGTGTTCCCAGGCAATATTTACTATCTGGCCCTTTAACTTTTTACCGATTATTCTGGGGGGTCGACTTGGAGCTGGTTAAAAACAAACAAGCAAACAAACAGCAATGAAGAACAGTGACATTAAGATGATCTTTCTCATAAATAGTGACACTGTATGTCTCTACTACCCACACTGCTGATTTCACGTACGGGCTTT
>OMKZ01021167.1:0-25189 GCA_900302535.1 Neoniphon sammara | reverse complement strand
AAGTTTAAAGGACCAGGCGACACCAGCAACTTTGACGACTATGAAGAAGAGGAGATCCGCATCTCCTTCACTGAGAAATGTGCCAAGGAGTTTGCTGAATTCTAGAGTGTGAGGAGAGAGAGAGAGAGAGAGAGAGAGAGAGAGAGAGAGAGGGGAGGGCAGGTTCACATTCAAGGGGTATTAAAATTCCTCAAATCTATACATGAGAGCTCCTATTAAATGGATCCTACTCCATAGAAAATGTTGGTAGTAAGTAGGTGACACTGACAGATTGAAATAGCAGAGTGTTGGCATATTGAAGAATCCCTCATTCTCTGTGATGCTTGGCAAACAGGACGACGTTGATCCGAGACAATGTTATGAACTCACTTTGGCACTTGTCCCTGATAGGCTTCAACTTTGACAGACTTGGTGCAAATGTCTTCCGGGATCGTTGCTTACCATCCTGTGCAGAGTAAATGATAGCCATGTGGCTGAAGGGTCCCTCTCCTTTGCTGTTGAAGGCCTTGACCTTGACCTGGAACTCTGTCGAGGGAGGGATGGAGGAGTCCTTGTGGACGTAGCGCCGAGCCTGGGGGTCAGCGACCGTCACCTTCATCCACTCGGTGCCGTTGCGGGGCTTGAAGGCCACGATGTAACCAAAATTAGGCCCAGAGTAGTACTGCGGCTGCACAGGCTGACAACACCAGAAAACATCAAATAATTACATATGCCATGCAGTAAATGTCTCTATCCAAAGCACCTCTCAGTGTGCATTTTAAGCATAAGTCGGAATTAAACTCGTAATCCTGTCAGTGTGGGCACCATGCATATGCTAACCCACTCATGCTGATGCTGCACAGAATTGCTGTTTAACAACAAACCCCCCCAAAACCAACACCAACCCTCTGAAAAGAAAGGGTCAGTTCCACAAGTCAGATTTGTCTGCGTGCTCTGCGCTCTGCGAGCATTATTCAAAAAGTTGTGGCATTGCACTGGCTTGGAAATCTATCTCCCCTCATGCCTCATTTCCTGTGTTGGCACTGCGGCTTCATAATCACACCATATGTCCAGTGAGACATGCCTGCATTAAGCACCGCTAACCTCTAAACACATCGCCTCATCCACCAGCTGCTCAGGAATTGAACCGCCATGCCTCCGCCAAGCTAAAGGCAATTTGCCCATGATTGCTAATCTATCAGAGGGTACAGCAGGAAGACGGAGGATAATGATTCTGTTCAGTCATTGATTTTTGGTGATAGTGATTGTCTAGTGGGTATAAAGCATGAGATTACCTACAGTTAAGAGAGTACTTAACAGACAGAAGTTTATTTTTCTGGATGCTCTGTGGCTGATTGCCTTCGAGCTCTTCAAGAAAGTGCTTTTCCATTATCGGAAGTTATTGCTGTGCTTCACCGTCTTGCAAAGGGAATGAGCTCTTATCAAACACATTCACGTCCACTTATTTTTAGCTTGAGGTATCAAACTTCTGCTGAGAACCCGTTTATATGAGAAGCTTCTGGTTTGCTGAATTCGTGGCATTTCCCCCCCTCCCGACATCGCAACAGAACAGTGGAAAGTGCCCAGACCTACCGTCCAAGTGATGGTCAGCTCCCTGCTTGTCCCTCCGCCCCCGCTGATGTCCGAGGGCGCCACCACAGGAGCTGCAACGAGACGGCAACGGCAAAACTCTGAGCCCACATGTTGAGAGTCCACACAAACAACGCCAACCCACACAGGCCGTAACCTATCCCTGGCAGCACTACTGAAACATCTTCCCTCCGCAAATACAATATCAATGTCCTCGGCTGTGCCAAACGCAACACCTTAATGTTCATGTGGGAGCCTTGCCACTGAGAGAGACAGAGAGGCATGGCTTCTCTTCTTTCGCCTCAAGTCTGGTTGCTCACTCTCAACCGGCTAAGATTATTATTTTAAGAGAGGTTACTGTAGGCCTGTGATTTCCATTTTATAATTGAATTTCAGTATACGGTTTCACCAAAGTGCTCATTTGTAGAGGTTTATGCGGTGGGTTTGGCAGCATGCCTCTGCCGTAGGAAGTGCAGCACAGCACTATGGAATTTCTGCTGACTCATTTCGACAGTGATACTCAACATAAGTAAACAGGGCTATAATCGAATGATGATGAATAAATATTAGAATGGAAAGCTGAACCATGGTACTGCATCTCCATTTCCTTTCAAGTGACTGACTCTTTGTGAAGGCTCCATCAGTCTCATGTACCGATCCAAAAGCTTGGCCCTGATCTTACCTGCTTCCAGGGTGGTGACTTGAGCTGACGGGCTGCTCGGGTCTCCTGTGCCCAGCGTGTTGGTGGCAATCACTCTGAACTCGTATTCTGTCCAGGGGAACAAATCCACCACTGTGGCTGTCTCCACATTCCCTTCTACATCTGCAGGAGCTAGAGAGAGAGAGAGACGCACAGTTGTCATTTTCCAGTGCCAAAATTTCAGGGCAATAGCATGGCATGTTAAAATATTATACAGTACAAGTCAGGCTACCCCGCAGTTTAACAAAAATATCCTTAAAACAACAATGAATTTCCATTTTTGGAATGCATTGCTATATTTTGAGCGTCTGTGGCTTCACCAAATTACATTTTACCCATCTTTAACAGACATCAATCAGCATGCAGGCCTATCTGTATGTGGCATGACTCAAAAATTATCATAGCACCAGGGCCAGCTCAGCATTAAGGTAGCGCTGTTTATTTGACCAACCAGTGGGCTGCAGTACTCACATGTAGTGGCGTCCTTCCAAACATCTTTGGAGAAGGAGTCCCTGTACTGGATGGTATATTTGGAGATGGGGCTGTGGTTGTCTGCGCCACGGCTCCACTGCAGCCTCACATTCTTGTCAGAAGTCTCTATCACTCGCAGCCCACCTGGGGGGCCGGGGGGACCTGGGGAGAGGAGGAGGGGAAATGAGGCGCAGCTGATAATAGGATAGCTGTGTAGGTGAATCATAAGGTGTACAAAGGAAGGCTTCAGGGTGAGACTTGATTGGGATTGTCCCCTTACCTAAAGTTCACAAGTTTAAGTCTCAATCCTGTGGCTCGACTTCAAGAAAGAGGAAGAAGCTGCCTTTTCATGGCTTTATTAAATGTTCTCTACCAAAATATTCAAAAAGTGCAAAAGTAGAAACACCAGTAAGACAAATGTTCTGCACACTTGCCAACCTTGACAGTCCAATAATGGGGAGATTCTCATTGGGGTGAGGAGGGTGGAGGGTCATCTCACAAATGCCTGCAACTGACTAAAATTACAGTATATTAGTCTGTGCATGTGCAAAATGGGAGATGCTGATAAACAAAGTTGTTTTTTACTAATGTGAACACCTGTCTGGATCGCAGGCTGCAGTCTGTAACTTACTGAGACCATAAGCTGCAATAATTAAAATTGTCAAGGGAGGATTTAAGTGAGGATTGTTCTGACAAGTGTGTGGAATAAATGCATAATTTAATGGTTGAGTATACATAGTTCACATAGTCAACCTTAGTTACTGATAAAGTATGTGGTTATTTCACATTTTTGTCAGCTGTGGCCCTTGTTTTTGCGATATCAACTGTTGTAGCTTTAAACATGAGGCTGCTCTGCCTACATCTTTGGCAGAAAGATGTAGGCAGGCATTCAGATAGCCTTTTTTGTCCATCCTTGCTTTCTGTATGCTTGTGCATCAGGGGACTAGTAAAGCTTTAATAAATATGTGTTTGCAAGCAAAAACTTCCAACCTTGTTGCTTTTTTAATGCTAAGTTACTTTGGAAGCTTTGAAAAAAAATTCTCACTGTTTCTTGTGGATACTACATCTTACTCAGCAAAGATATAAAACCAACCATGGTTTTATATCTGTGTTCCTCAGTGTCTTACCAGTTCCAGTATCAGAATCTGTTATACAGATCAAGGACAGACAGTCCATGGCCAATAAACTTTTTTGGGGATATTTTGGTGAGCAGAGCAGGGTTTAGTAAAGCCATGAAAAGACTATTTCTGCGTCTTTTTGGACTTCTTATGCAGATTCTTTGCTTTTTCCCAGACTGTTATGGATCCTATACACCTGCTGCTAAGTGCAACGGTTCCCTAAGACCTTTGGATTCATAGAAACAGGTGTAATTGGTAATGGACCAACATAGACCATATAGTAAGTGTAAAAGTAGTAGTAAATGTACTCTATTTTCTTTCAAGTTAATGGGGAAAGCCTTGGCAGGAGTCCCCACTCCTTAAATAACTTTATACTTCAACGCCAGTCTCGGAGAAGACAGCTGTTTGATGCATATCAAACACAGCACATCAAAGCCCGCACATTTCCACTTTTTAGTTCCCTCTTTTGAAGACATCAGCAAAGTCTAATGGATTAAGGCATTAGAGCTTAAACCCATTGACATATATTAACAGAGCCTGAGGCGAAAGCAGTTGACTCCAGTGTTCCTCTCGGTCCTCCCGCTCCTCATGATTCTTCCACTGGAGAATAAAGATGGCCTAATAGAAAACCCAGACTGAGTCAGGGCTAGCCTTCCAACCCGCAGCCCCAGAAATCAGCCAGGATTTACTTTTTTCATGTCTGTCACAGAACATGAGCCCAGAGAACTAAGGCGATTAGACTTTCGGAGCCGGACGACCCTTAAGCTTCCCTTCTTCCTTGTGAAGAGTTGTGAGTGAAAGCAGAGTTCTAGTAGTGAAACATCTAAGGATTCTCTCCCAATTCCTTGTAAGGGATGAAGTATTGTGCAGATTTTCTGTGGGTCTATGTGGACACGATACTGTGATATGAGTAAAAAATAGATGCCGCTTTGCCCCTAATGCTTGGCACAGCCTGAACTTGGAATGATAAGCCTCAGTGCCAGGGTTGGGTTTTGTGTGAATGGGATATTGACAAAGCCCAACCACCAAATCCAATAAACTCCATGAATATTTTCCCAGTTGACAGGCACTGAAGTCATCGCAGCAACATTCAATACTGCACTGGACTGGACTGTAACATAACACTACAACAACAGTAACACCGGGCATATGAAAACAACTCTTCTCCCTATCGCAAATCCCTACTAATAACAAGCTACAGGTGCAGAGTCGTGTTTTTACTTTGGACAATCTTGTGCAGCCGATCTGCTTCCTCATCTTCCATGATAAATGGCCGTCTTTCATCTCTCTCTCTCTCTGTGCTCCTGACTGCTGGCATTTGGCACTCCATTAGGAGCAGCCTAGGGCTGATGTTTTGGTTCCACTCTGGGAAACGTCACAGTCAGCCGCAGTGCATTCACCTGGCCTTCTGTCAACACCTGCTCTGAAAGCAGCAGAGGCGGCAGCGGCAGCACACTCAGGGCACAACAGGGATCACTGGCAGCCGGATCACTTTTGGAGTTCTTGGGGCCTGCGTGAAGAGACCCTTTGTCCGCCAACACCAGGTCTGTTTCAAGGCCGGGAGGGAGGGGTGAAAGGCAAGCTCTCAATCATCAGGAAGTGGAGTGAAGCGTGATGAATCATCCAGGAGGTGCAGTATATGACAGACAGCGCACAGCGGAAGCACAGTGTTCGGTTTGTGCTTGTTGATATCTGTAGATGTGGTTGAAGAAACAAGCACTGCAATCAGCAGCAATCCACGTCAAATGATTGTGGTGAAAGACAGAAATCTGTGGTGTTATATAAGGCATCAGTGAGCCAACACATTGACAAAAGGCAGGCTGAAAGTAATAGCTGCAGTCACAGCAATAGCTCTCGTTATTCTACCCAAAAACGTTACTAGGTTCTCTCATCGTGAAGACAGGTGTGAGCCGGGACCCTTTTCATTCTGCTCCATTCAAAGCACACAGACCATGACTAAATATGATGGTGTTAGTTTTAAAAATGGAGCGACACCAAAGATTCAATTTTCATGAATGGCACTGAAGCATCACTTGTCCCATTTCATTTCATATTTTTTTTTTACAAGCGTGTCTGTCAATGAGACCACAGCATCATCCTGTTATTAAGAGGCCTCTCGTGTTACTCAGTAGCGGAGCCAACAAAAACTTCCCTGCAAGAGCTGATCTGATTTGTTTTCCACTTTTTGTTTCTCTTGTTAGCAGGACGCAGCGACTTTGCAGGATAAATTTGACCTAATTTGCAATGAGTGCAACATCGACTCTAACAATGTAATCGAGGCAAGGCATCTGTGAGTAGGTTTCAGTCGGCGCCTTTATTACTTTCATGTTTCCTGGTTAGTCTGGAGGCAGCTCATCAGCATTTGAATCCTTCGTCTTTGAGCAGACAGTCTGAGAAGTTAGGCTGACCTTTATGGGGAGCCTAGCAGCAGAAAGCTAGTGTTTTGTTTTAAGGCTGCAGTGTGAAGCTCCCTGACATGTGCTTCCTCTGTGTGTGTGTGTGTTTGTGTGTGTAGGCTGCAGTTGGCGTAGCTCGAGGATCCAATGCATTTCCTTCCATAGCTTTTTCCAGCCCTCTCTCTCTCTCTCTCTCTCTCTCTCTTTCTCTTCCATGGAGCCTCGGGGTTGACAGATTAGCCAGTGAAAAAAGGCTACGGTCTGGTAACTCTGGAGAGATTTACTTCTCTAACACACACACACACACACACACACTGGAGAACATACACATGTGCTATCACATTTTCTCACTTTCACTCTTTTTTTTTGTCTCTCTCCCTCACACACATAAGCACACAGACAGTCATGTTTAAGAAGTACATTCATGCTCTGACAATAGAAGAACATTTTAATGAATAACATGGGAATTACACTTCATGGCACTTCACTGAAGTGATTGTGTTAAGAGTTTAGTTTAAGAGAGCCCCAAAAAACTTTGGTGTTTTCACATTTTGGGAGTTTTTCAAGTTCTTGCTCTTTGCAAGTTCTCTGTATATATATTGTCGATATTATAGGGGATAAAATATATACAAAACCAGCATGTTAAGAAATTATAGGGTTGACAGACAGGATTACTGGTATTAAACCCCTCTAATTTCTCTAACTTATCAGTCAATTACTTAAATCTCTCTCATACTATCTTTGTGTGAGGCGTGTGTGTGTATGTATGTATGTGTGCATGCATTTGACCATGCGTGCATTGATGTGTTCTTTGTGAGTGTAACTGTGTGTTATGCTAAAGTATACATGACTCAGGTCTCACCCCTGACGACCAGCTGAGCAGAGGCAGTGACGTTGTCCACGGGCGTTTGGGCGGTGCAGGTGTAGCGTCCAGCATGCTTCAGCTGGGCGTCCTTAATCAGCAGCTCGCCATTTGAGCTTCCATTCTAGACAAAACAGACAAAACACAAATGTAACGCCAGGCAACACCATCCGTGATATCTTGCAGTCAATATTTTCCCACCCTGTATGTGTCAAAACAATGTTGTCTTGTTTCATATTTCATTTCTCACCCTAAAATGTATATGAACATGAAGGT
Organism: Neoniphon sammara; assembly: GCA_900302535.1. Classification (NCBI taxonomy): domain Eukaryota; kingdom Metazoa; phylum Chordata; class Actinopteri; order Holocentriformes; family Holocentridae; genus Neoniphon; species Neoniphon sammara. The sequence goes on along the minus strand of OMKZ01021167.1, from coordinate 17,797 downwards.
AATACTTTATTTGAACTGTAGAAAGGTAAAAAGTCATCTTTGTATCCACTTATTAGCAACATAACTCAAAATAACACAGAGCTGATACGAAGCTAAATGTCAACTGTCTATCAATACTAGGTATTTACACTGGTCAGGCTGATGTGAAGCTACACATCAATATTGACTCAGTTATAAAACTTAACTGATACAAAGCTGACAGTTAAAAGTCAAGTGATAGTCAACTGATACTAAGTGAAGTATTTACATTGGACAGGCTGACATGAAGTTTGGTGTTTGTAATGACTCTAGATTGATACAAGGTTGATATTCAGATGATTATTGACATTTTACAGTCAACATTAACTATGACCAACTTGAATTATGAAAAAGAAAGTTTCAGTCAAATCACTAACTTAGAACATGCGAGTTGCTGTACCACAACTTCTGCCCACCATGACCCGAGGGACCAAGACCATTAAGATATCAACTCTGAGCATCCAATTACTTGAATTGGAATGAGCTGAAGCTGCTGGGCTATCAACTCTCGTCTCATTAAGAGATGTCAACTTCATGCTTCGAGAGAGAGAGAGCACTCCCTCTGCAGACAGCAGAACCAAGATAGAACCATCTTGAAAATCTATGATATCTTCCCATGGTCCATGACTGCACTTAACTTACTGTTTATGAGTCAGATTGGCTTTGCTGATACCACATAAATGGTATTAACTGGAAAAGACCCTTTTTTACAAGGGGGGGTGGGATAACTCTTGTGTACAGAAACAGGGTATCATCAATCATGATCATGATACGGTGTTTGGCCAGTGGGCGGAGTGACAAATGAGAAATGCTAACCACTGCTTATGGCTGCAGCTGAACTAGGAGAGAGAGGGTCATGTCATGGATAATGGATGTGAGCGGAAATTGCTATTAAACTGATATACAGTGCACCAACACCATTAGTCTGGGCTACTCTGGGACGGCATGCTAAATGGCTGTTGGAGTCGCATTCATTTAAAACAAGCTATATTTTTCTCTTTCAGGTATTCCAATGAAAATACTATGGGTATTAACTTGATCTCAAATTTTCCAAATTATATGATTTGACCTGGACAAACTCCAGGATCAAGTCGGATCCGTGAGCCCCAAGCTTTTGTGGTCAGGTCAAAGTGAACTATCAGGAAAACTAAAATTGCAGTCATTCACCGACTAACATGACATCTCACCGGGGTTCGTTCGTAATGCTGCCTGTCCTTGTGCAGGTCAATGATGTGGCCGTCCAGGGACCAGATGAAGGTGATGTCCAGGGAGGGGTCATGTGACGCAGCGCACTGCATGCGGACGCTCTCTCCCACAATCACATCAGCGTTGGACGGGGACAAGGTGATCTTTGTGCCCTCTGGGGAAAAAGTGAAAAAAGGATGGCAGAAAGTCAGCTTTGAGGTGATGTACTTTGATGATGAAACACAGACTTACCCAGCCACTGACAGCAGCAGCCTGGCAAATTTCAGGAATATTTGCTGGCTTACTAACCATTAGTAGAAAAAAAAATATAGGCACTTATATTTGAATAGGGGTCTTGAGCAGACAGAGCTCTGTGGCTTCAACATGACATGGTTGGAATATCTCAATATGAAAAAATGTCCACAAGAGGGCAGAAAAGAGCTGTACCTCAAGCAAAACTTGAGCTCAGCTATGAAAAAATTAAAAATGCTCGGCATCTGTCATTTTATGTCAACAAACAAGAAAGTCTTTTCAATGCAATTATTAGCTAGTCAATCAAGCTTTGTCTAAACATGCATCACTCAGATCACTCTCCCCACTGAACCAAGACCTTGTCTCATCACATCTGATCTAAAGTAAACTGTTTTCCTTTGTCCTTGGGAATGACTGATTATCCACCGGCGGCCTCGGCAGTTTTTTGTGCTGCTCAGAGGGCCATAATTCAGCCATAATGGGCAGCTGGAGGTGAGGAGGTGATGATGGGACAGTTGGCACCAGGAATGACTCCCAGCAAAGGCCAGTATGAGTCAAAGTAACATTAAGAGTAGCAGAAACATTAGCAACTGTCAATTATCCATTAGTGTTTGAAACAACAGTTGCAGCAGGAGGGGGAACTTGCCTGTGATGGACAGAGAGCCCGTGCTGTTGGCTTTTCCCCGGTCGTTCTCGGCGAAGCAGGTGTACCTCCCTTCATCTGCCCGCGTCACGTTGAGGATCTCCAGGCTGCCGTCCTCCCAGATGAGCATCCTGAGAAACCAGGACTGATTCATCACACACTGAGAGAGACAACTAAATATGGGGTCCCCCAGGGGTCCTTGAGAGGCTCCCAGGGAGTTCTCAATGAAATGAGGAATACCGGTCGTTTAATTTGACTGTTATTTAACCCACTAGAAATTGCTATGACACAAAAAAACACGTAAGTGATTATTTTAACATCAGCTTTTAATTTCACCACTTTGAATCTATTTGTCAGTGTTCAAGTACAACCCCTTGACAATTTAATACCACACAAAATAACTTTTCATATCACGGTCCCTAGGGTAAAATCACTTCAAATTAATGGAATTCAACTGGGGGAATAAAACATAAACAAGTGTGAAACCCCCTGGCATAAGCTATTCAAAACAAAATGTTAAGGTCAGATGTCCAATGTATGCTATTCCATAGATTAGTGGATGATGCTCTGAGTATGTGCGGGATTGCAAGAAGATTGTGTGAACTTGAAACTACTCAGTAAGATGCAACATCAAATTGAGCTGAAGGCAAAGCTAACAATATCTCATTCATTTTCCTCGGCATATTTCGTTTTTCATGCATGACAAATAGCATCATGCCAGTCACCACTCCATATACTTCCTCTGTCAGCCAGACAGCCACCATAGTGAGCATTGGAAGGCATATGCTGCATAGTAATTGGGCTGCTGCTCCTCCTCTGTGTGAGCTCCTCTGTGTTGACTGGGGTTTTGCGTGTGTGTGTGTGTGTGTGTGTGTGTGTGTGTGTGTGTGTTGGGGGGAGTCTCAGTGTGCTTACAGATTAGACTTGTCCTGTCAATGAGGAGCAAAGGGCTGGGGTTTACACATCCTGTCTGCCTAGGCTGATGAGCTTTACATTGCGCTTAGTGTCAGCCATCGACAGGGAGCAGAGCACTGCACAGCGACCACTGACAAACACAAAACAGTGTGAGCACCCTCACATATATAGTAGATTTAGGGGATCTAGAGTAGCTCTAGAGGCAGGCCAGACGCTATGCTGGCAGGGATTCCCAGACACTTGTCTTTGTCTTCGCATCCCCGTGACCCAGATGTGTCTCAGAAAAAAGGTTGGTACACATTTGAATTTAAATCTGGCTGCAAGGGGAAAGAGGAGAGGTCTGCCACGACAAACCAGCTTTTCTGAATGAATAAATAAATATCCATCTAATATTTACAGAACAGAGGCCAGACGTAGGTGCTCGGTGACAGTAAGAGACTTCTCACCTGGTAGAGTTGGAGAGCAGCTCGGTGCCTTTGCTCCAGAAGAAGCTGGGCTTCGGGGCTGCTTTGGGTTGACACTTGATCACCACCCGGCTGTTTTTAGCCCCCAGGACCCTCTTCACTGGGTTGTGTTCAAATGTGGGAGCACAGGCTGAGGAGGGACAGTATGGATTATTCATCACAAAACGTACTAGAATATGCAATACATGCATACATACATTTATGACACATTTTACATTCATAAAAATGTGTACAGTACTGTTCTAACACATACTCAGAATGCTACACTGACTGGGTGGCCAGATCTGACTATGGCATTTCTTATTCAAATCTGACAATGCACTCTGTATATTCTAATGAGCTCCATTTAGTCAGCTTGAAAAATGAGTTTGTGTATTTGGACAGTTTTGCAGCAGTTGTATGTGTGACTCACCAATCACACGCAGCTCTGCGTTGGCATAGATGACTCCATGGTGATTTTCTGCTATGCACTGGTACATCCCTGAGTCTTCAAACGTCAGGCCGGTAAACTTGATCTCTTTCTTGTCATACTGTGGAAAACAGCAGGAGCATATTGCTGAAGTGTCATTATCCTTACATTTTACTATCTCACTCGTTTGATGAGATTCAATTTGCATTACTAAGCAGAGAGTTAAAATGAAACCATTGATAGTTCACAATCACAGAAACACAGACAACAATCACCGAATTTGATTGGGAGAGGACTTCATTGATGCATAATGATGTATCGAGCAGCACCTGCTCCTCCCCTGGGTCCTTTTCAGCTCATGCTTGGTGACAGTTGTTTCTAGGGAGGGTTACACAACCTACACTGGCACCTGCTCAATAACAAGAGGTACTTTCTCCTGACACGATGCCCTATGTGTGCCCGCAGTGCCAGCCGCCTGTCACTGCGGTGCCACTATAACTGGCACGGCGAGCAGGCACGGTGGGTTCCAAGGGACATCATGGAGCTGCACAAAGGCCTGTGTGTACTTCGAAGATTTTGTAGCGTTTTACAGCGGCAGCCAAATGGCTCAGTTATGGGACAATAAAGATTTATGAGTTTGAGCATTACCACGGTGCCGTTTTTCAGCCAGCGAACGTGCGGTTTGGGTTTGCCGCTGGCTACGCAGGACATGGTGTAGTCACTGTTGATAGCCTTCTCTGTGCTGTTGATGTACTCCACCCACTCAGGGAAGGCTGCAAATCGAAGAGGATCAGAGTTACAGTGTTTGTTTGAAAAAAGAAAAAGTGAAAAGCTACAAAACTGCTGAATAATATATGATCTGGGGTGCTATTGAGGCATTAAATTACAGTAGGTGTTAGATCTAAAGAAAGCGAAACCAAAGAAACTGGACTCGGCATTGATGAGACCAACAGAGAAAACACATCTGTATTTGGCTGGTGAAGCTGTCATACATCAGCGTGATTGGTGAGAATGATGCTAACCCCTTTATTGAACTATCCCATGCAGTGCGGCTGGCTGAGAAGTAACAATGTTATTTATAGACGGATTTTGTAGAACTTAACAAGTGCACGTGTCCCATACAATAAGCTTTTAGGGGAGAAGGATGAACAAAGTGCTGATGCAATCCACAGTAAAGACAGACAATATTCCTCTTACCTTCTACAGAGACTCGGGCAGAGTGGTAGTCCTTTCCTTTGGAGTTCACTGCCTCACACTGGTAGGTGCCCCCATCTTCAAACTGCACATTATACAGGTGCAGATGAGCCCCCGCCATGCGCACCTCGTGATTGGCTGGCAGCTGGCCGTCCAGCTTCCTCCAGCGGATCTCAGGGATGGGGCTGGGAACGAGAGACAGGGACAAGGCACACTTCAGCATGCAACATATATGCATTAATGCACTGAATCATCAATATTTAGATACTTGCCCTATAAATCATTCACCTCTGTGAACAGAAAGCTTATTGATAGGGGTTTAATGTCTAAGCTACAGTGCACGCCTCTTACTATGCATTAGGAATGAACCATTACAGTATGAAGGCTGATCCTGAACATTTTTTACAACATGATATTTTTTAACTAAAGCTGCTTCCCCTACAAAATTTATTCTTGGCAGTATGAAAAAACCTCTGAAACAGCATGTAATTAATGAGGCACTAAAACTCTTGGTTGAAACCCAGTGTACAATATCTGAACCCAAGTGGACAACACTGAGCGGCCAATATCTGATTATATCCAAATATTGGTTTCACCCATCTATGTATCTTCAAAACAGTGCGGTTGTACAGAATGATATTCATCATGCTGTGTCTATGCCCGTACTTACTTCCCCAAAGCGAAGCACTCCAGCGTGATATTCTGCCCCACCAGGGCCGTGGTGTCTGGGAACTTGACTTTGAGGTCAGCGGGGTATTTCCTGATGGGACCTGGAGGGCGGAAGAATACAGCAAAGTTGTAAAGCGTCTAGCCTGATCAAAAAACTCCCAGCTACCAGACCTGAGTCAAACAGTGGTTGCAAAAATTCTTTTGTATTTGAACTTTCTTCTTATTCTTCAAATCTTATTCCACTTTCTATTTTTTTTCTTAGCTTATTTTTTTTATATCTTTTGATGGGACTGTTCAAGTGTGACAAAGTAAACCAAAGGACAACTATTTAGAAAAATGCACACACACACACAAACACAGAGCACCTAATAGACTTTAAGGGGAACAACACAGTGTAATTCAGTGTATATGATGCTGTGCATAGCTAGAGGCAAGGAAAGTGTTGGCTCGGGTTAACGGTTAGCTCTCATCAAATCCAGTGTCAAATGTATATCCATAGTTCAGACGTACAACATTTAACAAGTAGAAACAGACAGACAAAAATACAAAGGCACGATCACTTATTCACCCACACACACACACACACACACACACACGCACACACACGCACAAATACCACAGAGTTAAACACGGGCCACATCACACCCAGAGGGCGCCTCTCTAGCTTGATAATGTAGGCAGTAGTCATAATACACGTATGCATGAGAGAACGCAAACAAGCCCTCAGCTGCGCTCCGGCCTGACCTCTTTAGTGGAACAGAACATTCTAGTTTGTGTCCTGACCACCACTCAGGATGTGTCTGCCACAGGTGAAGCTAGCCAAGCTCAGAGGCCTATTGAAAGTCCACATCAAACAATGGAATAATTGATGGACTCTGGGAAGGCCCCCAAGGAAAACGCAGACGTAGCTGCCGAGTTTGTATTTTTTCACTCTTTCCTTAGACCCAGTAAACACACAAACCAGTAATAAACAAAAGGTCAGTACTTTAGTTTGTGGTCTCCATCTCCGGAGAGTCTTGGTTTTCCTGGTTACTCTTCGCAGCGAGCTGGCTCTGTCCTGAAGCCGGTTTTTGGGTGGCCTTCCACCACGTGAGGAATACATGTGCAGCTATGAGCTTATTTGATCCCATATATCAAATTAGAGGAGTCAACAATAGCGGCATGACCTTATCTTATTAAAAATGAACACCCTTGTGATCAAACATATTCAGCAGGGGCAGGGGGAAAAAAATCGATGCGGTATATCACTGCAATACTGCAGAGTCACTCCCTGTCTTCCGACTGAGAATTCATCTCTTCTAGTCACCGTCTCTGCCTGCACCTCATCTCGGAGGCAGCAGGACTATACCTGGATTAATCTCTACTATTTCAATAAATTACCTATTAATATTCTAAGGTGAGGTGAATATTTCACCTCTCTAATGGACTGCTCCATAGTTTTATCTTTATTCTACTGCTGAACTTTTCTGTCGCTCCTGACAAAAGCTTCAGCTAAACGCCTAAAATGTAAAATAAAATATTGGAACACCAGTGCTATCGTATCAATGAACTGACTTTGACATATCAGTGTTTTTCTTCATATTTTAAGACTATTAATGAAAATGTTTCTTTACAAATGACCATGACCTGCAGTTCTAGCAAAATACATTGTTGGTAGCAAGTGTTTTTTGTTGTAATGAGGGACATAATTAAATTGTATTGCATGCAAAGACAATCAAAACAGTAATAAACCGTAACATATTGCACTGCAAAATATTAATGGCAGTGTTTTGCAAAATATAAACTGCAATATGTTTCCTATTGGGATTACTCCGGTAATTACCAACCTAGACTTTAATATGTGTTCTTAGGGTGGGTCATTTAAAGATTATTAGCTGTAAAATTAAAAACAAATGACTCTGACTTATGTAACAAACTCAAACACTGCTTCAATGAAAAACTTAATATACAGTAAGATAATAGATCAGAGACTGAGAAGAAATTAATGAGCAGGAAGAGAGACACTCACGTTCAGCCAGAGGCACAAGGGGGATAAACTTGGAGAAGACGCTCTTGGAGATGGAGGGGCTGGAGACAAAGCAGGAGTAGTTGCCGCTGTCCGAGGCGTCCACCTTGGAGATGTAGAGGTTGCCTGTTGTCTGGGAGACGAAGCGCCTCTTGTCCAATTGGATGAAGATGGGGAACTCATTCAGCATCCATCGGAATGACAGCTCGGCTGCACAGGAAGACACATGACAACATTCAACCTGTCAATCAAGGCTCGGGACACATAGCAACAGCCTGGGAAAGAGCTGAGGGGACTCGCTATAGAGCTGGCTCAGGCTGAATAATTTGACGACATGCGAAGTAAAAATAGCACAATCCTTTGTTTGGTGCTGAGGGTGATTCATTATTCAAGCATCCATTGACCTTTCAAGTGAAATGTAATAATCCATTTGGATTGGCTGGGAGAAATAAAACAGAGACTGTAAACCGACTGGCTTCATTGTTGAGGTAAGTCTGGCAGAGAGAGGTAACCATGGTTTCAGATTGTTGTGTTTTGCATAAGCATGAATATGAAATTGTGCTGTACAGTTTTCTGGAGCTTTGGCTTAATAAAAAAAAAGAAAAAAAAAGAAAAAGGTTTGTTTAATCACGATCAAAGCACATTAAATAGAGGAGCAGAAAATAGAGCGAAATGAGGCCACATAAACACAGAGATTCATGCACTTAGTCACAGGAACACTCACATACACACATTACGAAGGCAAGTACTGCAAGAGGGGATTAGACACAATGACTGTTTGGATGACAAATTAGCTGGAACCAAAATATGAGATTGACGAAAACATTTCTTTTTTTTTCCCTCTTCTACATCTAGGACGGAGTGGGAGTGACAAAATAAACTCAGGGATCACTGCAAAAAGTGAAAACAGGCATAAAAGCGAAAGTGACAGAACCTGTGACATCATTACATATTTATACCTCAGAGGACATTGATAAGGGCAATTCACTCCCTAGCCAATAGAGGGCATGATTTGATTGGTTTTCATCTTTATGACCACCAATGGTGGACCCTGTTACATGGGAAGTTTGGACAAGATCATCCATCCATCCATTCATTGTTTTATTTACATTTTTATTCATATTCAGGGTCTCATACATGGGGGTAACACAGACTGACAGACATACTCATATCTAGGGGCAATTTAGAGTCTTCAGTCCACCTGATTTGGTTTTTGGACTGTGGGAGGAAACCAGAGCACCTGGATGAAGCCCACACAAACGAGGCCAGAACATTTAAAGGAGGAGTTCACCCAAAATACGAAAAAGGAACCTGAAAACCGCATCTATCCACCCACAACAAGTATGAATCAGAGGCAGATAGATACAGTTTGTTGATGTTGTTCAGCAGGAAATGGCTCCCAATGAAATTTTTCACACCCAGCAGCTGTGGATAACGCCGGGTATCCGTGTCATTGTTTTTGAAAAGAGCTGTTCCTGTTGAGTTTTCCACATTAAAAATTTTGACTGTTTTAGCTACCCATCCAGCCCATTGAGATATGGGGAGACAGAGGAGATTGCATCAGCCTGCAAACCTCATCAAATCATAGAGTCATAGATTAGCATTACAAGGATAAGGGTAAGGAGAGATCCTTGTTTTGTTCTTTTGTTTGTTTTTTTTTTGTATTTTGGGTGAACTGTTCCTTTAAAGTCCACATGGAATGGCCTTGGAGTTGAGCCTGAATCCACCTTCTCTGCGCTGAGTCACTGTGCTGTCCTCCCACTGATCAGTCAGGTGCTAATGCTACACGATGAAGCTGGTAAAATATAGCCTTGTAGCAATACGTTATCCTAACTACCGGTAAACACACTTATTTAGCACAGACTGTACCTGGGTAATGTGGCGGGGGAGCGCAGAGCAGAACCGCCCCCTGTCCCTCTTTCACATACACCGACTCTCTCTCCTCCGATGAGAAAAAGTCAAGATCTGAGAAAGACAGAGAAGGAGACGGAGACAAAGAGCAACTGTGAGAAGTTTCAGACTCAGCCACACAGAAACCACTGTCATACTACTCATGCAAATTTGATCATCTCTTAAACCCAATTTCCATGAAAACCTTATACAATTCACACCATCGTACAAAAGAAAATCCAGCGTTGTGATTGCGCTATGATTTTCATACATTAGCCACACTGGCTTCATAAAGTTACACCATTCACAAATTGGACTTTCCACACCACTTATGATTCGTCCCAGCTGCCCTTGTGACTGCACAGCTCTTAATATGCATGAAAGTACAGCTCCGGGGCAGTTCTCTGTTTAAAACTCTGGGTACAAAACGGGCTGAAGGCGGGGTCACATCTGGGCCACTCACAGCCGAACTGGACAGAGGCCTCTCGGCTGATGACCGTGCCGAAGTCATTGGTGGCCACACAGGAGTACTTCCCCACATGTTGGTTCTTGATGGGGTTGCTGATGACCAAGTTGCCTCCCACTAAGCTGTAGTGGTCATCTGCATCCACGTCAATGTCCCAGCCGTCCAGCCTCCACCTACCAGGAAAACAATCAGGGTTACAATGGTACTATACAGTGAAAGGAAGAATTTCCATCACTCTGGGACAAGTACCAATAAGTGGTTAGGGATGTTGTAAGAAACGAGGTATCAAGTTAGTTGTGAAAACAATACCAAAACTAGTGTTTTTAGTATCAATCCAACTTGATCCCTCACTTTGTAACTCAATGTTCTAATTCTGATTCTCAATGTTCTAATTCTAATTCACTTGGTAATGATTATTCATAGATTTTAAATGAAATGAGTGTGTGCTGAATGGGAATTATGCTTTTGCCATGGTACCAAATTAGGTATCAAGAATTTGACTGGTATTTTTACCCGCTGTTTGATTAAAATTGATAACAACTATCTTATGTTACTTGAAGGACCGCATGGGTTTGCTTTACCATATCAGGGCAAACAGGTAAGTTGTTAGATTGAGAAACATATATTCAGTCCTTAATACACGATTTTCTCAAAATTCTAATTCAAATATATTGTGCTTGTACTGAGTGAAAATATTCAAACCCAAGATTGTTTTATGGCTGTGCCATTACATCAAATAGAAAATATCTAGATGTCTTGTGTATTGTTTTATACACATTTCCCTGTAATTCAGCAGGACATATTTAGTATCTTTGGAAACCTTGGGATCTCCACCAGAATTTCAAATAAAGTTCTGTGGGTTTGAACAACAGGGTGCCACTTAGCAAATATGAACCCACCAATTGGACTGGAAGGTACCAAGGGGTTAATTTGGTTTTAGACGCTTTCCTGTGAGTGTCTCAACATTCTGGAGCTTGTTTTATTACGTGGCACACATCACCCATCTGTTCCTCCAAAGTAAAACAAAAGCTTACCGGGTTCTGCCTTATAGTTTATCTTTTTGTGCAACAGATCCGTGCACATGTTTGTCAAGATTCATAAACTTGGAGGGCTGATCCAGTAGAAGCAATAGCAAAATCCATGGTCTGAAAGGCATATCTGATTGCACTGTAGATGAATCATCCTAAGCAGTTAATACCATCCATGGTCAAAACTAATTCCCCCTCCCCTGACATCTAATTCTGGGCTCTCTGACAGTGAAACTGATTTGGATGATGCGAAGCAGTATCATTTACATATATTTACATCTAAATTGAAATGGATATTCCAAAAATGCTTTTAATTTTCAGTGCTAAAATGAGACCAAGACCCAGCGGTGGTTTTGTTTGTGCCGCAGCTGCTGCACCAACATCTTGTTTGTTGCTGGGCTTTGTCTGCATGTCATATTTTGGCATTTAAACTATTGTTTGCTTAGGGAAAGAACAAAACATCTGCTGCAAGCAAAAAAAAATGAGCTGTGCAGATTCTTTGCCAGCAAAATAATGCAGGGACAGGCTCAGATTGTATGGTCGGATCATGGCAGTACAGCACGGTAGAGTACTGAATGGCATAAAACTGGCAAGGGCACATGCATGCACTCACATACACACACATAATAAACCTTATAGGTCCATCAAGGTTTAGATAGACATGCTTGAGGCCTGTGCAGGTGGATCCTAAAACAATCAGAATCCAGACTAAGAGACAGGGAGCGGCGACAGGCGTGCAGAAAGCACAGCGGGCAGTAATGAGGCTGGGGTTATGGTGAACATATGTTACTTGTGTGTGGCAGGTGGATTGGCTCTGGCCCGGCAGTTCATGGTGATTTTGGCTTCGGGTGACTCCTCAGGGTAGATGGTGTCCACCGGCTGCTCCTCGAACACTGGCCCGTAACCTGTAGCATCGCCTGCCGACAACAAACCAACAAGAACGGGCCAAATTACGACAAGTTAGGTCAGACACACAAACAGGAAACACCAGGGCGTTAGAGCTCAGCGTCTGTATGGCAGTTCTGGGTCAATTCAATCAAAACGAGACAGCTGGCTTCAGATGCACTGTAAGGAGCAAAAAAAAAAAAAAAAAAGAAAACAAAGACATACACACATTGACGAGACTCTACTTATGATGTAGCATTTCATCTTGGTCTGTGGTTTTCACACACGCACACATGCGCTAATCACTCTGTAGCTGGTTTCAAATAAATACTGAACTCAACTGTGACTAATCTAGTGCACGAATCCATGCAAACTTTGTTTCGCGCATTGATCTAATAAGCCCCAGCTTTATTCCACAGCAAATCACAACATCACACTAATTATGAAAAAGATGTGCTCACTCAGGTGCCAGACCAAAATAATATATTCATCTTGTGCCAGTGGATATCATACTGGCAAGCTAATACAAATCCCAAAACTGGAAATGCTACTTTACTTAGCATAATCCAAGCCCCTTTCAAAGATGCATATGCCATTCTAAATGCTGTCTAGCAGTTGCACGGGCAAATCCAAGGTGAGGACTCTCCTTGATGAAAATGCCTTGCTTCGTTCGATCTGCCTTTTACACCGTCAACACACACCTACAATTAGCCCCAATTACTCATTAGAACAGACAGACATCACAAGCCGTGCCATGAATAAGACATAAACACAATAGGCAAGCTATGAATAGGCAATGAGGTGAAATGTTCCCAAACGCTGATTATTCTCTCAGATCAAGTGTGTGTAGGTGTGTGGGTGACTGTGGGAATACAAATGTGTAGCGTGTGGGTTTGTGTGTGCATGTATGTGTGTGTGTGTGTGTGTTGAAAGAGAGAGAGAGAAAGAGAGAGAGAGAGCGAAAGAGAGAAAGATCCCCCTGCGTCTCTGAGTTTTAAGAGAGCACAGCTGACACCTCAATGGGAAGAAGCTTGCTCTTTGCAGACGGCAATATCCTGCTTCCATCCAATCCTCCTAACTAGGCACGCATTGGTGCTTAAGACTGACTCACTCCAAAAATGTCAGACTGACAGACAGCGTATCACCTTCAGAAAGTGGAACAAAAAAAAGGCTCAATTGCCATTCCCATTATCCTGCCACCTGAGATATTCCTATTCACCACCATTCAAACGGTGTGATATAGTTGCACATAGCTAATATTCATATAACCAGGAGACAACTGATGGCACAAGACAAGAACGATACATACACATTTCAGCAGCCAAACGTGTGTGAGTACTTGAAATTGATGCAAATCTCCAATAGTGACTGTGCAGTTCAAGATGATCAGTGAACCAAATCGCTGTTAGAATGTAATAATGTTAACTATTCTGACATTTACGTTGCTGTTCACACTGCCAATAAACAAAATGTAAAGTATTAATATCCTTGTAAAGTCAACAGACATAAAGAGAGACTTCTAGCATCACTAGTAAGTAGGGTCACGTGTTGGCAAAGACATCAAACTTATAAATAGAGTTTAAAACACAACCTACTGCATAAGACCAGGGTAGACTATTAAAATATAACATAAAATGATAAATCAGGTCACAAACTGACTCAAAAATATTTAATTCAAATTCCCATTCCAATTTATTTAAACAAAATTAGCACAAAGCACTGACTAAGCACAGTGCACTAAATTGTAGATGTCCTGACAATATAATGAAGTGCATAAATGATGCATATTGATACACAGGGCCAGAGAATCGATACAGTATGGCATAAAACAATATCGCAATGCTCAGCTGTATCTGTGTATGTAAACTGAGAACCAAATCGATATTTACCTCTGCCAACAGAGTTGGAGGGGGGTTGTGTTTTCCGTCTGCTTGTATGTTTGATGTCAGCAGGATATCTCTATACGCTATGAGCAGATTGGCATTAAACTTTGTAGAAACTTTGTAGCTATAGGGAAAGGAAGAACTGATTCACTTCTCACACCGTTTGGCCTTTTGGTGAATATCCAACACGTCGAACACGACAATATCTTGGCAATTGCATAGTGTTGGCAGAGGTATGCACTCTGCTGAGTGCTTTCTATTTTTTGTTAGGTTATTATACTGGCTGCAAAAAATCTCCACCTTACTAAATGATCCCATCTCATATTCAGTTTTAAATTCAGGTTTTTTATAAAACAAGTGGAAAAACCTGCCAGTGGGATGAGATAATCCTACTAGTTTCCAATGCAACTTCACGTATTTCAGGGATTTTTTGGGGGTATGAATGTTGAAACAAGGCAGATAAAGTCAGATCAGTACACTAGTATCAAGAAAATGACACTTGTTTCAAGAAAATCCTTGAAACGAGTTGATTAGCATCGGAAACAAGCGGAATTGTCTCATCCCAGTGGCAGATTTTTTTTCACTTGTAAGAAAAATAAGATTTTTTAGGCTGATTATGAAACTACATGACTTGTTAGAACAGGCATGAGGAAATACTTCTAGCATCATTAGCAGGTTTGCTGCTCCCTCCTTGCACCAGGACGACCGACCAGGAGGCAGCAATTGAGATATTTGAGGGAGACAGGATCCACACACACACACACACACACACACACTCTCGCAGCCAACTGTGTGTGAGCGCTCAACTCTGATGCAAATCCCAAGGACTTTGAAGTGCCGCTGCCTGAGAAAGAATTAAACATACTCTGTAAATGGGGCATTGTGAGCGCGATAGAAGGCGCGTTAAGTGGGGAACTATGTTCAGGGGACAAGGGGGAGAGAGAGAAAAGAGCAAACGAGGAAGAAAGACAGAGGAGACGAGCCAGATTGGTTTAAAGGAAATACAGCGCGCGCCTATCCTGGTGTTTGCACTTAAGTTGCTCTTGTACGAGTGTCAAATAAATCCTTAAAATGTAAATGTTAAATATAAATGGAGGGTGGGCTGCAGGGGAGGGAGTCATCCAGTCTGTGCTGCAGTGCTGGAATGGCAGGAGGAGAGGAACCCAGAGAGATGAGCGCTGGTGTCGGTCCTCTCCTCTCCCTGTAATGTGGGATGTGACAGATGGTGGAGGGGAGTGTTAAAGCAGGCCACATAAGGCCCGGTGCCTGGAGACACGCAGGCCTCTTACACACACACACACACTCTCTCTTTCTCTTTCTGCGCGGCTTCGTTTTGCTCTCCCTCTCCCGGGCTTGCCTCTGTCCTCTCTCCCCCTCTCTCTCTCTCTCTCTCTCCAACTTATATCCTATTCTCATTCTCTTTTCTTCCTTTCCCTTGCCTTCCCTTTGCATCTGAACTCCACATTCTCTTCATCTTCAATCTCTCCTTCTCCGCCTCTCTCTCACCCCCCCTCCTTCCCTTCCTCTGTGAATTCTTGTATGGCGCACTCTTTTCATTTCCTCATCTCCCTGTTTTGCTCTCTCTCTCTCTCTCTCTGGCTTTCTTTTCACCTCTCGTTCCCTCCGACGCGGGCACACACACGCCTGATACGTTTTGTCCGAAACACAGGGAATCTTTTTCTTCCCATCTCTCATTCTGTTTCCATCAATCCCCCGCGTCTCCTTCACCCAACTCCCTCTCCCTCTTCTCTCTCCAGCCCTCTCTCAATCTGCATCCCCCACACTGTTTTATTCTCTCTCTCTCTCACTCTCTCTCTCAATCTGTGTTGTCTCTCAGGCTCTCTATTTCCCGGCTTCAATCCCTCCCTCTGTTTCATCTTTTGGCACCACTCGACGAGGGATGCACTGACTTGCTCTGTTTAAGGGGCGAGTAATCATTTACACAGCGGTCAATGGACAGACACATCTTGGCCAGATACAGACAGACACACACACACACACACACACACACACACACACACACAGAGAGAGAAAGAAAGACAGACAAACTAATGGAAAGGTTCACCTGCACAAAGAGGCAAAGAGAGAGCTTTCCTTGGCTTTTTGAAAGTAAACAAGGTCCTGATCCCGCCCACAAACACACCCACACGGAAACACACACACACACACACACACACACACACACACACCCCTAATCAGAGGACACGTCTCCAGGGCCTCCCAGAAGCCTTCCTCCGGACAGACTTCATTATCAAACACAGACTCCTATTCAACTAAAAAGCAGGGCAGTTTAGACTCTCATTTGAATTTGAAACACTGTAGCCTGCTATTCTAGGAGCGTGCTATCTTCCCTGGCATCGGCTTCTAATGAGACATCAATAATTCATCAAGGTATTGGGTATAATTTTAGGTGAGTGACTATGACTTGTTGGCTTGATTCTGTATTATACATGTAAACATCCAAATGCTCCCAACCTCATGAAATGTGTCCCCTTTGGTTAAATAACTTTCTTGTTAAGTTTCTGTCTGTTTCACAGGCTTCCGTTCCCATTTCACCAGTGCAGGTCTGTGTTTGGTGTTCATTGCATAGCTTGCAGGTTCAAAAGTGTATAAATAGGCACATAATTATTCAAACGCACAGTTCATATCAACTTAACTTTATGCACAGTTGTGTATTTGGGAGGCTTCTTCTGCAACACAGTTTGTTTGCATGAGCAAATTGGTAAATGTCCAAGTGGGACAAATAACATATTTATCCTGGAGGCACCACCAGCATCGTGTAGCAATAATTACCCACAAGCCCCTGAGTCACAACATGGTAGTTTCTCATGAGTCTCAAGCCAAATTCACCCTGAGGAAAAGAAAAAAGCATATGCCACTTTTCAGTTTAATATATTAAATAAATAATACCAAATGACTCTGCTGCACTAAAAACTTCTACTCCGCTGAGATATGAATATGAAATTGTTGGTGCCAGTCGGTGTCTGCTCAGTGTGGCGCCAATCATGCCATCACAACCACTGTCAGAAAGCATTACGCTCTAAAATGATAGCTGTAACAGAGCAGACCTATTCCAACAGGATATAATATACAGGCTGAGTCTGAATCCAGAGGTTTCCACAGGCCGCAACCAGCTTTACTGTAATCTGAAAGATAAGATTTAACCCTGTTAGCCTAAAATGGGTATAAACAACATTAGCCTGTATGATTGAGGTTTTTTATTAAGACTGAATCACTGGGATAACTGCATTACTCTTTAACAGCAGCATGATGGGAACTGACATTGCTACGAGCTGAATGATAAGCAGCTGACTGGAAGGCAAAAAGAGGAGAAGTCTGCAGTGTGTCCCAGCTGGAGGGCCGCCTACACGATGCTGTGACCTTTGAGGAGCACGGTATCGACTGTGCCTCCTCCTATGAATACATCCTCACGCTCGTCCAAGTTTTACACAGAGTTCCTAATTATTATATAAAGCCTATACAGCTTTTGTTTCTATATTTTGCTGCTGAGGAGCATTACACACTTGTGGCCTACACAGCATTGGGCTGACGCCGCATGCCTCTGTGTAAAAAGCAAAAAGTTTATAGCACGGTCCTCTGTGGCCACAGCATGCAGTGTTATTTTGGTATTTCTGCAGACAGGTGCAGATAATATTAACAAGTCCTGGTGGTGACACCCTGAAGACACACAGGGTGTACTTACACCAGCACATAAGCCATAATATCCCATAGAGAGAAACTGAGGGGGTGAGAGAGAGAGAGAGAGAGAGAGAGAGAGAGAGAGAGAGATGTATAGACTGAGTGAACACAGCCTGGCTATAGAGATCTGGCTGCCCAGGGAGGCCAGGCTGTATTCACTGTGTCACCAAGGAGATGTCGGAACAGAATCTT
>OMKZ01021165.1:0-12943 GCA_900302535.1 Neoniphon sammara | reverse complement strand
TGGGAGACTGGGGCTTGGCTGAGACCACTGGAGCAAATGTACGCACACACATACACACACACACACACACACACACACACACACACACACACACACACACACACACACACACACAAGGATTACAGGAAATTGGCATAGAGGAATGTATTAGAATTTGGGGCAAAAAGAAACTCCAAGGAACTCTTTTTGTAGTACTGGCTAATGCACAACAGGGGATCAATAGAATAAAATAAAATAGAAACATTTTTGTCCAACCAAAATTAAAAAGGCAGTTAGATTTCTTATCCATTCATCATAAAAAAAGAAGGAAAAAAAAAAGGAAATGCTACCAAATCATATACTGTCCACTTCTGTGCCAAAAATACTTTTGTCAAGACAAATGATGAAATCTTGCTCCTCGGTTTCATTACTCACGTAGTTACTGTTGCAGTGCAAGCATTGTGGCTGCATGTTAATTATTGTTATCAGATTATGATATAATAGGCATGGAATGTTAATGACTGGATATTACATTGAATGTAATTTTCTGATGTTTGTCGGATGATTATGTTGTAAGAGAAATTTATCTCCGCTTCTAATGGGCTGATAATCTGCTTGCCATGGAACACAATGCACTTCAAGTCAACTGGTATTAATAGTGCTTCATTAATCAGCCTTACTGAGTTCTTTACTCTGTATAGCTTTAAAGGTTCACAGGGAGCAGGCAGCATAAAGTCCAACAGTGTACAATGATTATCTGTTGTCGGTTACTGTTCAGACGATTCACTGAGCTCAGTTTGAAGTTTCGGTTTGGTTCTTTTACTTCACCTATGACTTTTACAGACATATGTAAACATCACCCTCTAGTGGAGGAAAGAATCTGAGGCACTACTTTACTTCCATTCACTTCTATTAGGCCAGAACTACACAGTCAAGATACCAGCCTATTACACAAGCATGACACTGAGCAACTGATATCAGCCAAAAGAAAACTGGAGAGGAGGGTTCCTGACATGACACTGATGTAAAACTCCATGACTTTTCCACAACTTTCCATAATTAAATCGTCAGGCTTTCATTACCTAAAAGAATCCTCCGCTCCTGGTTTGTTAATGCAATGAATGTGTGAAAAGCTGTAAAATCAAGTCTGCTATTTCGCTGTTTAAACTTACTTAAACCCAGAGAACTGATCAAAATTTCCCAACTTTCCCTGCCAGGAATAAACCTCGCTAAATTCCATGATATTCCAAGCATTCCAGGACCAGTGGGAAACTTGGGAGGGGGCTAAAAGTTTGCAGCAAAGGCCTAGACAGTCTAAGCAGGCTTTGAACTGCGGTAAGGCCTGCAGGGGAATCCTGTTCTAGCATGTGTCAGTCATAGAGGAGCTGATTTGCTCTTCCTGAATCTCTGCTGTATCGCAACTGGGAGAGCGCGAGGCTTCAAAGTCTGCGTCAGAGTCTGTCTGATCGAGGTGAGTGGAGGAATGAATAAATGATGACGGATAAAAGCGCCGTCTCGGCTCCTTCGCGTCGGCAGAGTCGTGTTTGCTGAAAGCCGGTGTGCTATGTTTGAACTTGAAACATCTGGCGAGTGGAACAAAACGTGATTCATCTGCGGCTCGCTGGAAAGGAGAAGGAAGTGACACAGAGAGGTGGAAGAGGGCCAGCACTGCAAGGACGAAGACAGATTTCAAAAGGATGATATCGGGGAAAAGGGGGAGACGGGGGGTAGTTAAGAGCTCATCGACAGCGAGGTAAACTGGAGAGATTAGGCTAGGAGGACAATGGTGAATAAAACTGTGCTGTTGCTGGGAAAAATAAGGTTTAGCCAGGTTTGTTCTTGGAACTGTTTCAGGTGAGAAAGCGCATATTCATCCACTGCAGGGGGAGTTTAAGCTGTGCACAGTCTCACATCGCCCACCGCTGTCACTTTCTATGGCAATAGCGAAAGTTTTCCCTTTTTTACATTCCGGCTTTTGCAAATTTAATCAGCCTCTGACACAAAGCTGCCAGACACAGGAGGCATGAACATTTAATTGTTGGAGCTGCAACAAGTGTAACTTTTGAGAGAATGTACCCAATGTAGTGTATAAGTGTTAGCATGGAGGGCAAGAAAAAATGATCTAATGGGGGCACAAGTATGATCTGAGTGTCTGTGTTCTCATCACTTAATGCTACGTTACAATCTCTCAGAACCTTGGTGTGTTGCTGGGACTGTCAGATGGGTGAGGTCTGATAAAGGACAATACAATGAATGCCAGACAGTGTAGAAAGTCATACAAGAGGATTTTAAAGTTAATATAAAGCATACTGCTAGAGCCACTAATGTATCTGACCCAGGTTTGCATGGCAAGTTAGTTACGTATAGCAAGGCAGTTTTTGTTAATAATTCCTTTTGACCATAAATGGTGAGCTCAGAATAGACAAGAGGAATAAGGCGTTCGAGTTGTCAGATTTGTTTCCAAATAAGGATTTAGCTAAAATACAAGCAGAAGCTACATATGAAAAGCTTATGCATCATACAGGAAAAAAAGTCTTTGTGCTGAGATGAGGCAAAGATGCTGAAGCGTGTGTGTGTTGAGCAATTCAAAGATAAGGCCCTGAAAAACCCGCAGACATATACAGGTCAACAACATGCTGCCTCATGCAACAGAATGAACGTCTGCTCAGACAGACATCCACTGCTACTTGCAAAGCTCAACCTTAATGAGAGAGGCCAAGACTCAGTGTACGTAGAAGTTAGAAAGAGACGATACATCTTTTTCACTATTTATGATTATGAGCGCCAAAGTTTCAATTTATATTATAAAGCCGTTTTAATGAATTAAAACAATAAAGTGCAACATCTTGATACAAATAAATGTCAGTTTTGCTACTCTTCATCAGTTATTCAGCCTATGGGCAGTATTAAAGCGTTCCCATTTGCTGTTCTAAACATTTGCTGTCTGGTAGCTCTTTCCTGGGAAAAATCCTCTGGTGCACAGGAAGTGGTATGCTTTATGCTTCCAGTTTGGAATAAATAGAATAAAAACAACTGGTTAGTTAGCACGAGAGGTGATAGCCACCATGAAAGGCAAAGAAAAAAAGCGCCACCTACAGAAACTTCATCAACACAATGAAAAAAAAAAAAAAAGTAAGGATAAAGACATCACAGTACTGCCCACGGTGTTTGATTGACAAGTGATTTGGGGAAATGCATGCTGTTTGTTCAAACCCACAGAACTTTATTTCAAATTCTAATGGAGATCCCAAGGTTTCCAAAAATCCCAAATATGTCCTGCTGAATTACATGGAAATGTGTGTAAAATAAAAAAAGAAACATGTAGATATTTTCTATTTGATGTAACGCTGAAGGTGTCTTGGGTTTGAATATTTCACTCAATGTAAGTGTAATGTAGCTTCATGAAGCTGCAACCAGCAGATAATATGTATGTGACACTTTCTTACAATATGGGGGGAAAAAATCTTACTCTGAATCTATTTAAGGGGAAATTTAAGTTAAAATCAGAGTTTAAGGCATTGGCTCACTGGCAAATGCTGATAGTCTTTTTTTTATCACATTAACAGGGAGCAATTGTTCAAAATCACTGAAAAAAAAAAACTGACATATATGTAACCTAAACTGGAGAAAAAGTGAGAAGCATAGGCTATTGTAATCTGAAGGGATTCTTCTATTTCATCCTCCCAGACTTGGTATCACCATAAGTCCCATACCATTGTGAGGACGCAAAAAGTAAAATGAAATGGTTATTACCTTTCAAGGTCAACTGAGACTTTTCAGTGGTCTGGGCACTGCCAGGTCTGGTCACGCTGGCAGCTGCCATGGCATCACAGCTCTTCAACACAACCACACACACAAAACATTGTCAGTACGCCACAACACCAGAACAAACCTTCGAATAAACACAGTCAGTGCCAGGATAGAAAAGCCATAAAAGTAAATAAATAACATCATCAGCAAAGTAACAGTCAAGTTCCTCCTATCAGTCGCAGTGAGAGCCAGAACCCTCAGTCAGCGCAGGCACATCACCTTGCGCCAAGGCAGAGATGTCACCTAGTGCAAATTACATATTCAAGGACAATGCACAGCAGGGCTGACCTCTTCTCTGGAGCTATGGTCGATCTTTATCTGTACTTTCTGAATCTTAAAAAGACCCACTCACAAGCTAAAGAAGGAGATCCAGAGGACAAGTCCTTCTTCTCTGCTACCTGTCTAACGTTACCTACTACACTAGCAAGGTGACTGCTGTTGGTGGCATCTGGATCTCTCAATGAAATCAAGTCATGCATCGCAAAGGGGGGCCTGACCGTGATCGAAGCGAATGATTAACTCTTGTTCATCAGATGACTACCTCGGATCTGTCTCCGTGCCGCAGATAAACAGACGAAAGACACCACAACAAAAGCGGACAGCATCTACCGACAACCTTGTTGTGCAGGCTGACCTGGCCACGGAACGTTAAATTCGCTGTTCAGCGTATGCTCGTTAAACTTCCCATAAAGTGCTGCAGATTTACATGACAAGGCTATTTTATTGTCTCCATATTTAAATAACCTTTTGTGGTGCGCACTAAACACTAAATACGGAAGATGATCAAGTCATTTTTATGCACCAGTGTCAAGGCAGACAGGAAAAACTATGACTTCCGGTAAATTTTTAAGACTAAAATTCTACAGACACAAGTATGTTGCAACGTTGTTGAGTAATACAAAATACCAAAGTGAAAACAAATACTATATTTGAGAGGAAAACTCAAGTGAGTGAAATTTGTTCCCGTAATGTTCTGTACAATCCAAAGCTTAATTATTCTTTTTCTAATACCAAAAACGGTTTTAGCATTTATTTTAAAGGAAAAGACCGCCGGTTTCCGGTTTTACCCAGGCGAACTGTGGATACTTGACGCAAAAGAAGCTAACCGTTAGCGAGCAACCTCCGGAGGGGCACTTTACAAAAGGACATGGGGATAAAAGCCGTTTAAACCAACTAGTGACGAATAAAGCTGTGTTGTCAATCATGTGGTTCATGTCGGAACACATTACATCTATTGACACGCCAGTAAATGAGGTTTAAGCTCTATTTTTGCCCTACCTTTTTCAGCTGTGATCCGCTGCTGTCGCTAGTTAACTTTCATTTCCGCCTCAGTGACAGTATCACGTGACCCGTGATAATCTGAGGAGCAAGGGATTGTGGGTCATTTAATAATATGATAAACAAAATGCTTTAATAAAAATAGAATTCTGACATAAAACAGTAAGACAACCAAGAATACTGGGGCTACAACAAAACAACTGATCACAATATAATGATGATGATGATAATCATCATCATCATCATCATCATCATCATCTTTATTTATATGGCACTTTTACAGTTACAGTTACAAAGTACCCTCAAAGGAGCAAAATTAAAACAGATGAAAGCAATTAAATTAAATATAAATTAATATAACGGAGCATAACTAATATAATTTTTGTCCTGGCTTATTTTAGTAACATCTTTTGTTTTTTGATGAGTTCTTTTTGATTTGATTGAATATGTTTGATTTGAGCTAATACTTGCCCACTAGGCACCTAGTGAACTCCTGTTAAGCAAAGTAAACCATAACAGGGGGGAAAAAAGATTCATATGCAAAATGCAGCCTGTAAAAGTGGGCTTTGATGGAATGATTTGCCTCAAAATGAAAACTGTCCTTATCTACTCACCTTTATTTCATTTGAAACTTACAAAGCTATTTAAAAAAAAGATGAACCTGTTTGTTAACTTCAGTAAGTTGGAAGAAGTCTAAGCGGTTATTGGGGTGCCACAAACTTCAGTGGAGTTTCAATTTTTATGGTGGTGAAAATGGCTGAAATTTCATTTGAGGATGAACTGTTCCTTTAATAGCAGCCTACAGTCTAGGAGTTCTAATGATATCTATCTATCTATATGCTTATACACGTAGGTCTAACTTGAAAACAAGAGCTTCCTAATGGTTGCTATACATCTGTATCTTTATATCATAGATAGATAGATAGGAACCTCTTGTTTTTAGTCTTGATTTTGCAATAGCAAATAGGAAGCTGTCTGTGCAACTCGGACTGCAATCAAACTCACATGGACTTATAATGTCTGCGATGTAGCATAGTGCCTTTAAAGTTACCAATATAATCTTAATTCTGAAATGAATATATGATGTAATCTTGTCTAAATAAACGACAGCATATATAATCCATTTTTATGCATTGAAACAAATATGTACATGGAATTGTGAAATCAATCTGGAACTTTTATTTTTTGAAGTCTTGTGGGTTGAACAACATCTGAATCTTTCTGTGCTTTCTGGAGGGCATCACATTTGACAACTGGGGTTCCAGGAGATTGCAATCTACACAACTCTTCTCACAAAATGTTCTTCTGCTTCATCTGCTTGTATTTAAGCCCCCACCCTGCCCCAGTGACTCAAGACGAAATCAAGCATGTTTGAGTCATAGGAGCACTAAAACTACTCTAAAACTGTGGCTGGGGTGTCACAATAGAGGATTGTTTCTCCTGTGAGCTCCCCGAAGCACAAGACTATGCAAATGAAGGCAAAGACATCATAGGGAAAGTCCTCTAGTGTGTCCCTGGCTTTTACACCAGATGCTTGGACTCATGGAACTATAAGGTACAATAATCCCTTTATTTCCTGATTAGACCACATCCATAAAACTTACGATAAATGTGAGTAAGCTGGGGCCCCTTTACTGCATGTTGACATAGTGGCATACAAGCGGCAACCTTATCTGATGTGTAGCTGAGTCACATCAATATAAAAGAAATGATCCACAGAGAACACAGCGGCTAAGTTTTCCCAAGACCTGGTCCTACCTGGCCATGTTACAGACATTCAACAAACTTCAAACATACAAATTCACTCTCAAGGTGAATTAAAGTAACTAATGACTCAATTATGTTTATTGCACAAACACTTGTCGGAAGTCAAAGTATCAAAAGTACAACTTGTGGTGTCCACTGGCATTTAGCCAAAGTCCTCTCCAGTATGTAATCGGTGCAGTAATGACTGTTTAGTCTTCGGAAGCTATTGCTGAATTGGGTAGAGGTCCAGAAAAAAAGCTGCAGACATCAAAAGGAGGTGCTTGGAGAGACTTGAGACTTAGATCACAGCCATATCCTCTTGGTCTAATGTCAGATGTACAGGACTTTCTGCTATTGCACAACTATGTCTTGATCGCCGCCATCGTGTCTCCACAGCTGCAAGAAAGCAGGCTGCTGGGATGGTGGTCAGGATGGCAGCGAGGATGACAAATGGCGATGCTGCTGCCGTTGATGAAGGCTGATGTAGTGGTCATGAAAGTAGGTGGTCACAGCCAGAGGAGGCCCCAGCAGCAGACACAACCACACCAAGCCGTTGCCATAATTCCCCTTGAAATAACATCCAAGGAAAACGGCAACCAAAAGCTATGAAGAGAGGCAGAGAGTCAGGTAAAGGAATACACTCAGGTTTGGGAAGACTGTCCTGTTGGTTCATTTTCTGCTGAGAGCATAGAGAGCAAAGTCATCCATGTGTTCCTGGAACCCTGGAAAATGCTAGCAACCCACGATCATTCAACAAAAAGTCTTTTTTGACTGTAAGAACTTGGATGATTTCGATGTTTATGTTCTCATCACAGGTAAACTGTCCAATGGGACAATATCCCAAAAAACTTGGTGTATTCCTTTAAAGGCTGACTGGTGGTAAGTAGAGAGAGAAAGGGCTAAACACGATTGACACATTCTATTATTCATATTTGCATGACATGAACTGATAAGGAAACTGCAAATGACATCATCAGTAATTACGTAAAATATCATTTTAGATGTGTGACAGCTGAAATTTCATTTCAATTATTTCAATTTAATTTCAATTCCCAAACTGATTTAGAAAACTTCCTTATCGTTTTTGAAAAAAGAAACAGTGCACAAAGCCACTGAATACCTTTAAAACAGTCAATATCTGAGGATCCAGGAAACAAAAACGCTACCTCTTTGGTCACTCGAGAAAGTAAATTACTGTATTTCCTCAAATAGTGACACTGCGCATTTTTCCTCTACTGTCTATTTTTTTGATGTTTTTTTCTTCTCATTTTATCCCTGGCCTGTATTTGGGGTTGGCCTTTATTTGTTTGTGCTGACCATGCCCCCTGCCATTATTGAAGACCCGGCTTTTAATTGAGTACTGGCTTTTATTTTAGGAAATACAGTACACTCTGTCTTTTAGAATGTACCACAATTTGTTTTTCACTGTGTGCAATCAATTCATTCATAAGAACTGGAAACAGTTTTCTTCAAAGGGCAAATATGTCATTTTGGTTGCACTGAAATACTGTCATATTCTCACCTCAAACACCATCATGAGAAAGATCCACAGACGACAACTACCCAGAGGTAGAGCTATCACATACTGTGTGGAACAGAAGGCAGAAACACCACAACAAATTATTATTTCGTTGATATGTCCTTATTAGTGTTAGAGAACAATATATTGATTTGCCAGTACTGGCTGACAGTCAGTAAGGTGCCTGGTCTTTGGTGACAGGTGATGTCACCACCTGTTGTACTCAGTGGTGACATCACCTGCCACCAAAGACGAGGCACTCTGCTGTTCACCACTAGAGGTCAGGCTTCAAACTGATTAGGGGTTGGGGTTTAGTTCCTCTTTAATCTCATGGTGCAGTAGCAGTTCTGTACCTCACAGAGGACGGCGGATATCAGGAAGACCAAAAACTCTGCTTGTGATGGAGACACATTCATCTCAAGCAGCAGCGTATACACATGTCTCCATATGAGTGAGCACAAGAGGAGAAAAGATGTATTAGATATGAAAGTCTAAGGTGAGAAAGACTATTGGTTATTTGCATCCTCTAAGTGAAAGTCAGACTGAGGCATATTTCAGCGCCAACAGACTACAATACCTGTGGCACCATTTCTGAAAGGGAATATTCCAGTTTTTCCAGAAAATTATCAGAGTTGTAGCATTCCTGTATAAATGACAGATAAACCATGATGATACAATACTGTTATGCAGAGCACCACAAAGTAGAGAAACTCTGCCGTGCAATACCAAGGCGACTCACTGACCACCAGTCTCCGTAAAAGTGCCGATCGCCAAAGCGCAGGAGTTCGGCACAGAAATTCAGGTAGGAGTGAGACAGGAAGAAGAACAGGAGCCACAGGAAATGGGTTGGTGCCTGTGAAGACGATGGGCCTCATTTTAATGCAAGCACATTGTTTAATGCAGGCAAAGCACGGTCAACAGACAGCCATTCTGACATGAAATAACAGGTAAACACAGGTGTTACTAATGACATTAATGAAGGTTCTGTTCCATTTAGGTCTAACAGAGCCAGGGTCCTGCTATTGTTCATGCCGGCTCACTGGAAAGACTCTGCTACACTTAAATGGAGCAGAACCTTCATTAATGTCATTAGTAACACCTGTGTTTACCTGCTGTTTCAGGTCAATATGGCTGTTGGGAAAACGGTTTATTGAAGGAGTGCATCGGAATTCTCTAAAGAGCAAGGAACCTTCCTTAAAAATTAATGTGACCTGGAAATGTTTTAGCTAGCAGCTATTTCTTGATGAAAGTATTTCCCACATTTATTAAGCAAGAGGGCTGGAATGAGCGTCAATAATGATTCAGTGACAAACGTAAGCGGAAAGTTGTTTTCAGGTCTGTATCATTTGGGACATCCCAAATGTATATAGTGGATTACCAAAGTCTCTATCAGTAATATGCAATAACAGCAATACTTTCTCAGAAATAAATTTATTTAAAGTCAATAGAATTGTAATACAGAAATTACTACAGACCAAATTACTCACCACAAGTCCCACCAAGTGCTCCACTCTCAGAGTGATGTCCATATTCTGTGTGTCCAAAAAAAAAAAAAAAAAAAACAATCCCATGAGAACAGAACCTGGTTGTCCTAATATTAATGACAGGAGGCATTATGCATCACTCACGGAGAATGAGGTTTCTGACCTCTGGAAGATGGGCTCAATCCACTGAGAGGAAAACAAAGGCACAGACAGTAATAGTAGCAATCAGTGTGAATGTAGCCGTGTAAACACACACATTCATCGAATGAGACTCATGCAAACACTCAAAATAACATTTTCATAGAACCAAATCAAACAGAATATTATCCTTTACTATGACACTGTCACTATTACTATGGCATAATGCAATATGGCATTCTATACTGTGACAAACTGAACTAATTATATGGCTTCCTGCATTGTGACATACTGTAAAATATACTATGACATACCGCACGATGACAAATCATACTATAACATGTTATAACATACTGCACTACATTACAGTATACTATAACAGACTATATTATGAATACTACAAAACAGCATTTTATATTATGACATACTGCACTAACACAAGCTGTAATATATCATAACTGTATATAACATCATATATTTTACAATATAGCATGACAAACCGCACTATGACATAATGTATTATAAAATATGACATGCTGCATTGTGACATTATATTATAAAATATACTATGACAAACTGCATTATGACATAATATATTATAAAATATGACATGCTGCATTGTGACATTATATTATAAAATATACTATGACAAGCTGCAGTATGACATAATATATTATAAAATATTACATACCACATTGTGACATTACACTTTAAAATCTACTATGAAATACTGCATTGTGACACTATATTATACCATATTACACTATGACATAGTGCACTATGTCAAATTACACTACAACATGCTGTACTATGACCTACTGCACTGTGACATAGCATACTATGACATACTGCACTATAGCATTTTATACTGCACAAACACATGCTGTAATACACCATATATGTATACCTCGGCATTTTGGACACTGGCATATTGCACTATGACATAATAACATATGTTACTATGACATACTGAACTGTAACACACAATACTATAACATACATTAAACACCCACCTGCTGTACAATTCCAACCATGATCTGGATGAGAATCACCTGAAAGTGGGAGAAGCAACAAGTTACAAGCTGCCATGTTTCCATGTACAAGATTTCTATGTGGCAACCCTCTACAGTATCAGGAAAGGCTATATATCTCCTATCAGTGCATGAAAACCATAATGATAGTGGTCATTGTTCAGCTCACCATTTCTAGCAGCCTGTGCAGCACTTTGTTGATGCGAACCTTGGGGGTATGGGGGAAGTCTCTCTGGTAGCACAGAGTGGGGGCCAGGAGGAAATAGTAAAGGTCTGAGAAAGCAAAGACAGTGTCGCAGAGAGACTAAATGTACAGCTGCTGGAGTTCCTTGACACAATCCTTTACATTAAGTGCAATGTCATACATAACAAGCAGCTTCACCTCGCAAATTAAGATGAGCGTCACGGGCTGTTTGTCTATACGGTTCATTCTTGTCTGTGCCTGAAAATACACACACACACACACACACACAGTTAATGTTTTTTTTTTGTTGTTTTTTTTGTCGGAGGGACAATCAGTAAAACCTCTGTTGGTAGAGACATACCCGTGTCAGTTAAATGACCCTGCCGGTACCATCGGTTAGTTTCCTGGTATGAATAAAGCTTCAGGCCCAGAACAGTGTAGGACCACAGAGAGAAGAACGCTCCACCTGGTGGACAAAAATTCACAGCACTTACAGTGAGGATTTGGACAGGGACACATTTTTTATGTTTAGCATTTGTACTCAAAGTTTCATGATAGGTATCAATCAATTTTCAACTGTTTTCAGCTCATGATAAATTCTAGGCGGAGGTCGACCAGGTTTTCAGCTTTGGAACAACCCTACCCAAAGAGGTTATAATGTCAAAATATAAGATTTCTGGATAAAGAATTACTTTGTTATATTACTTTGTTAGCCTGACCAAATGTGTTTGGCAACCAGAGGTAGAGGCATGTTTAGAACAATTAAAGCTAATAAACTTCAGGCCTTGAACTGTTCATCCAGTGGTTGAAAATACCAACATTTTAAAACCGACGGTCTTTTTGGTCACTGCATTATTTCATATCCATAGCCACTTCATCACTTCATGTCAGCAGTATCAAACTATGGAGTGAGATATGTGTAAAAATAATTCTGCTGCTTATTATAGAGTATTTACCTGTTGATATTGTAGGGTCATGCAGAATAACTGCAGCAGGAAACAGAATGAGCAAGCCCAGATTTCCAAGATGCAGACGATGGACGTTGGTGGGGGACAACAGGCCCTAACAGCATAAAAAAGAATAGAACAGAATAGAATGGAGCTACACACACCAAATCAAAGCAAACTTAAGCAATAAATAAATAAATACATAAAAATAACACATATAAAGTAGTGCCAGTCTCACCTTTTCCTGAGACCTCTCAAGAAGCAAAGCTGTAAGGGCAAACATGTTGGCAGCTGGAAGAAATGGAGACATTTTGTTCCCTTAGCGACAAATAAAGCCCGTTCCTGGGCAAGAAAAGCAAGCTACTCTCATTCATGGTTGCATTAGAATTTGGGGAAAGACGACTTGGATTGAGGCTTCACCAAGTATGAGCTTGACAGATGGCCAGCTGTAGCTGTCCTCCACAAGATGCTCCAAGACCTTCTTCACGTCTATCAGAAAGCCGTGTCTGTTCAGAGGATGACAAAATCATGCTAACATACTATACAGCGAGCGGAGAAAATGAGGGCTGTGGGACTGAGCTCACAACAAATCAGTAAAGGCTTTTTTTTCTGTGTGTACTCACTGTATGAAGTTCTCCAAGAACAAGTGAGCATGAGTTAAGACCTGAAATCAGAGCAGCACACATGCAGACAGCAAAACAGCAGTCAGTCGGTGCATGTGACTGACAGAAGTCTGTCCCCGATTATTAAAACAGATGGAACCTGATTAGTTTTAGTATCAGAGGGTTTCTTTTTAATGTACGATGTGCAGTGTACAACTATCTGCA
>OMKZ01021162.1:16279-36289 GCA_900302535.1 Neoniphon sammara | reverse complement strand
CGGCAAAGCGTTGCTGGAGAGAAACCAAGACTTGACCAAGCAATATGAGAAAATGAACAAAGATCTCAACGAGAAATTAGAGGTAAAATGAAAAACAAATCCGAGTATGTATGATCCTTAATAGCTTCAGTTCTGTCTTAGGCCTGTTTCTGGTCTGTCTACAGCATTCAGTAGGCCTTTTCAAGTTCTTAAGTGCTGGCCTACACAATGTAAACAAACTCATGAAGATCAAAACATGTTCAGACTCTTCACGTTTAAGCTATGATTCCCGGCAGATTTTATTATAGGCTACTATAATATTGGGAACATTACTGGTCTCCCCAGAGACCAGATAATCACTGAGGTGATGTTGATGTCAGCTTCACTGCTTCTGTCTTATAATGACCAGCAGTAAATCTAAGACAGGTATAAGGAAACTGTATGAATTAGTGAGTCCTCAGAGTGTTGCAGAGAGCCTTTCCCATGAACACTGTACAGCAGAGCTTTTGATTATCTTATATTTAAAATCCTCCACACAAGCCAACACGTGGCCTAGGAAAAAACACAAAGACTAATCCTCTGGCTGTCCAGCACCTACTGTAGCTACTGTACATCTGTTCGGCCCTTTGATCCACATTCAGCCTCATGTCAGCTCAGAGAAATAAGCTGTCTCCTCATATCAGACTCGCAGAAACATATTTATGTTGCTCCACTTCCCGGTATTCTATTCTGACCTGGGCCTGATATTGTTTTGCAGTCTTGTTTTTACTCAGTTTTTATCCCTCCCTTTTCTAGGTCTTTACCTAGAGATGAAAATAGTGGTCACCCAGATGCCAGCTGCTTTAGCCATGGCTTAACCATAATAACAACCCCCCCCCATCCAAACTCTGGCAACCTCTGGTGGCGCAGTACATCTGTCCACCTTTCATTGCCATCTAGAGACTAGAGAGCAACATCCCACTCTCTCAACTGTCAATTTTTGTAAGACTTAGGGACCTATCAGTATTCTTTTGTAAAAGTATATGTGATTTTTTCCATAGTGGATATTTTGTACACAGTGTAATAATTGAGCTCTGTTCATTTTCAGCTTCATATTGTGTTTACATCATCACAACGGAAATAAGTTTCTGACTTTATTGTTGCATCCTTACTGATTTTATTTCCTCTGCTTTGTTACCCCTTGTCCACATGCAGCACTTGGAGCAGGAGAAGCATGAACTGCGTCGGCGTCTGGAAAGCAGGGAGGGGGAGTGGGAGAGTCGTGTGGCCGAACTGGAGACAGACGTCCAGCAGCTGCAGGGCGAGCTGGAGCGTCACCAGGTCCAGCTGAGAGAGGCCGACAGGGACAAGACCAAGGCCATCAGCGAGCTCTCCGAACAGAACCATAGATTGCTGGAGCAACTCAGTAGGGTGAGGAGCAGTGTACATGTGTGTGTGTGTGTGTGTGTGTGTTTGTGTGTGTGTATGTGTGTATGTTTCAGTGCTTCAAGCAGGCCCGGCCAATCTACTTGGAAAATTTTAATTAGTATTAGCTCCAATGGAGAGTTTTTGTGTCATATGACCTAAATGTTGCTCTAAAGGGCCTTACGCCCTTCTTAAGAAAATACTGGTGTGTATGTGAGTCTCTTTTCCTGCTGTGGCCTTAGGGCCACTCAGCTCAGCTCAGTTCAAGTCCGCCTGGCTGACATGACATAAGGTGCTCAACCAAGTGAGGATCCATCATCCCTCTGGGGAAATCTACCCTCCTTCAACCTGTCTCTCTCTATAACTTCACCTGAATTATGCTAACTCATCAAAAGGAAAGTGGAGCTTCCAGGTCTCATGCTGAATAATTTAGATTGATTGGACTGCGCACTTATGTAATACCACTCTGCATATTGATAGGTCATTAAGGTGGAGCTGTTTGGACAGGCGTGATAGAAAGAGCCCACAATAGATCGACGGATTGATAGATAGATAGATCAGAAAGATTGAGGTTATATTCCTGGTTGGTGTTATGTACATGTCAGGAGAGCCTGTGATTGATCTGGCTCTACAGTAGATACAGATTGATGGAGCTGAGAGTGGCGGCATTGTTGCTACGCCTGATTAAACCTCCCTAAGCAGCTTCACCTAACCCCACAGCCCCTCAATCTACACCAAAAGAGCGACACTTTGTCGAAACACAAAAAGAAAATCTGCTCACCATGGTCATATGGAACGATCGCTAATCACAGAATATTTCTTGAGCTGTGTGGCAGAAAATCAGCACACCTCTCCTCGCTTTGCAGCCCTCCTCCCTGTCACCGGGACAAGCTTGGTTTTTAACAGCAGAAGTTCAGCTGTGTCATGCTACGTTGAACGTCAGAGAGATATACCAACACCTTTAAGTCTATTATAACACCCTCGCTCCCAGTAGGGGTGTGCTAACACTACAAACAGAGACATCAAAGTGTTGACTGCTGCCAGGTAGGCTGGTAGGGCACACTGCACAAAGCCCCGGAGCTCCATATGTGGAGATTGACAGGCTCGTTAAGGTGCTTTGGTGACAGTGTCAGCAGTGCTGTTCATGGCGACACTCACACTTGTCTGCGGTGTTTTTGTGCTGCCTGTCTGCCTCTCTGTCCTCCTGGGAGAAGATGCGATCTGCTGCCAGGCACAGCCCATTGAGAAGAAAGCTGTCTTTGCCTGCTTTTAGCCCCCAGCTCTGCTCCTGTCACCGCTGCAGGCTGCCACCCATCCTGCAGAGCTGCCCTCCCTCTCTCTTCTCCATCTCTGATCAGATTAAGCCGACCGCATGCCCCGTCTCACCCCACCACCACCATCACACTGCCATCAAGGGCTGCACTGCACCCTGGCCTGGTCAGTTGCTATGGATCCTAGCAAGGACAGGCACTTAGCATAATTACACTGCATTTGATTTAATCAGAGCCTGGCTATGGGAATCTATGTGGATATTCCCTGAAAGTGGTGTGCATCGTGTTTTGGGGGAGAGCATGTCTTGTGGTCTTTATGAGTCAGTGAAATTCATGAGACCTAATTGGCTGCATCGATCCGAATCAAATGATTCACTGCGTTGGGCAGGCACAAAGAGACCTGCTGGGTAATAAAATAAATTAGGTCAGCCACAGTGCTCTCCTCCTTCTTTTTATCCCTCTCTTCCTTTCTTTCTATATTCAGAATTAAGCAATGGGCTATGGTATATGTTGCTAACTGTATACAGCTGTGAGTGAACAGAGGGAACATAAGTTACCTTGGGGAAACGCTGCTGTTATAACACCACTAGAGGCCTGCTATTTTCATCTACTCTTCCTGTCTCTCCCCATAGTTTCCCTTTGAACGGCAACATTTATAAAAATGTAAATAAGTCCATGTGAGCACTCCTGCTTCTGTGTGTTTAGTCCCTTCCATGGATAAGCACATTATGGCCATAAAATTATGTGACCTATATGTAGTGCATGTGGACCCTGATGTTCACTCATCATACTTACAGCGTCTACTTTATTTGTTCTTCTCAGTGGCTTTTGAAAACAGCAGTGGGAGGCACACTGCCCAACAAGTGATTATGAGCTTGTTATTGTGGTCCCCTGGCATGCCTGCTGGAAATCACATTTCAGAGTATGGTGACCGGACAACAGACAATTGTATTGAGGACCAGACAATTAATTGACAACGCGGTCACGTTCACAGCCTCTGGGTTGACAATAACACACAAACAGGAGCAGTGGATAAAAGTGTCAATCAGTTTGTGGCTGCCATCACAACACCGCAGTAAGAGTCAGATCTTCACTATGACTGGCAGCTCCTCATAGGGCAGTTTTTAAGGCAAACATTTTAGCCAAAGATTAAATTCAGAAAATCAGTGCAACTCCCTCATAATAGCTCCTGTGGAGGAAGTGATTTTCCTAACAAACTCCCCTAATTGTCTGCAGTAGGGATGACCTTGACAAGGCAGGGCACTCCACAGGAAGTGATGTAAGTCACAGGGTAAGATGCAGCGCTGAGGGGATTAGGCTATAATCCGTGGTAATAGCCTTGCCATACGCATTCAATCAGGAGCCACAACAACTCTACTCCATACTACACTTATTTAATAATACAGGGTAACTCCACTCAGATGTTTGGCTGGAGAAGATCTAATAGTTAAGCTGCACTCCAGATCTGCCATCACATCTTAGTGCCTTGGGGCGGTACAAATACCCCCGGTGGCTATTCCAGGCTTAGTGTGTGTGTGCGTGTGTGTATGTGTGTTTGTGTGTACGCATGCACGAGTGAATTTCCCAGTAGCTGATGATGAAGCTACACATTATATGCAATTCAGACACACAAGGAAAACAGGTGCACATCGATCCAGGAATAGAGCTGAGGGTGTGTGTGCTAGTTTGGGGTGTGAGGACAGCCAATCTCCTGAAGCCTAATCTGATCAGAGTGAACCAGCAGGGAGGGGACATTTCTCTAATTACATTACCGCACATGCTTAGAGAAAAGAAGGGACGCACTGACTCCAGCATAAGTGTCTGTATGCTTTATGGCCATGGTCATTTCTGCCCTCACCCTCCTAGCTTCAGCCAGCATTTACCTAATTAGACGTCCACACCGGCCGCCAGTGACTCATCAAAGTTGTTTGTTTGAGGCTATAGAGAGGGAGTGATTTGATTCTATTTGATTTTAACAGCCCATACAATTTAATAACCTAGGTGTTTTGGCTGTAATGTCTTAGAAAACGTTCAAACATTACAGGAGAGCAGAAACGTGGCATGCTATGTGGTGCCCTGCCTCATTACCGCACACTTATTCTTTGCTCTGCACATCACTGTGTCCCTTTCTTCCTTTTACAAGCTCCAGCCAGTGTTGAAAACAGTCCCTGGGAATCTCTCCAGCCATCGGCTCAGTCCAGATCCAGTCAGTGGAGCAGATAACATCTGTTTCTGCCTCCAATCAGACCACACTGGCTGCTGCTTTCGGGGCACAGCTGTCTTGACAGGCACCTGCTCTCACTCGAAGGATTTGTTATGCAATCACTTCAAGGTGGGGTTGCCCATCCTCCCTGAGTCTAGACAGTGCTTTATGAAAATGACTAAGGAAAATACCAGAAGCGTGGAGACCACAAGTCACAGCTCCACCAATCCCGCCTCCCCCTGGTTGCTATGACAACCAGGGTGACATGCGAATTGAAACTCGAAATGTGTTGTTACCATGGGAATGTGCTCTCTGCAGAACTGCGCGAAGCAAGGATACAGCCAGTGTGATGCTAGGTTGCGACACAGTAGGACCTGTGATGCACCTGCAGCCCCTGATGTCCACTACATCGGAATTCTGCAGATAGAGTTTAATCTTAGCCTGTAATGGAATCAACAGTGACTTCTACTTTTCAAGTGTCTGCTCTCTTCTGGAAAGTAAACAGGTCAGCCAAGGTGAACGTCAGAGTAGAGAGACTGTAGGGGAATGTGTCTCTCCACTGAGCCCTACTTTGCTGGCCTGGATTCTATCACAGCAGTCTGATTTTCCCCCATATGTACTGTCATGTTGGTAATGCTTGGTCTGGGAGCTGAGGACTTTATGCTCAGATTAAGAGGAATATCGGCAGATCTGGCGGTCTGCGGCCCGCTCTCGTTTTTCCCCGTGATCTCAATCTGTCAGCACAGTGGGCCACTGGGTTAAGTGTCACGTTACAGCTGTGACCTGCCTCTGCATTGACCTTTGCTGATTGCACATCAGTCTCCCATACAAAGCAGACAGGATCACGCTGTTGCTGGTAGAAAACACAAATTTAGAAAACAGGCCATTTTCAGGCTCACTGCTGTGCATTTTTGAAATTCTATTGTGTGTTTTGAATGGGCTTCACCCGCCCTCTGGTCCTGAAATTTACTCAGCCTACAGTATAAAGATCCAGCTAAACCCTCGGTTCAAGTAAAAACATGAGCATCATGAAAACTGGAGGTATGAGGTTTTCCTGCAAAATGCAATGATTAACTGCTTGGTGGAGTATCAGTCTGGCCTAGTAAAAATAAAAGGCACATCTGGCGACTGTAACTGAAGGCCCAGTGGCTCAGAGTCATTAGCAGATAATAATATGATAAGGTAATGCCATAGACCTCAGACCTGGGACAAACTGTCGTGGCAAATTAGTCTTAGCTTTTCTTTAACCTGCTGTGAGTACCAGATGGAGGGGGTGTGGTTACCACACTGATAATGACTGCTAGAAAATGTATACTGCATTAGTCACTTTAGTGTATTTTTTGTGATGGAAATACAGAGATTTCATGTTCCAGTCTGGTGGACCTATATCAAGCCATAGAGACTCAGATATAATTTTTCACATTGTAGATAATTTGGATGTAGATTATTTAACAACCTTCATATTTATTAGATAGTTATGATTTAACTTATTTCATTCTTAAATTGTTAGTGCTATAAATTATAGTTTTAGTGGTATTTACCTTTAATGCAGGCAAGTGATTTCAGCACTGTTTCTGGAGTAATGGGTTGCAGATAGGTAATTGAGTAGAGCTGAAGGGAAGCAGTGAGTTGTTTACTAACTGATTGATTAATTGACAGCACTTCCAAATCGCTGTAGGTGCACCCCCTAGTATAACTTGCCTATAAGTGGTGTTTCACTTCAGTAAACAGTTATGATTTTTGGCATGCATGCCTGCGTAGGAGTCTCTTGGATCTCCACTTTTTTCCACTTTTGGTCTTCCACCATCACTCACTCACTTACATTTGAAACCCTGCTCTAAAAGTCATGCTCCTAACACATTTACTAACATAGCAAAGAAAGGCCGCTGTTGGCAGAGTGCTGTGGTGATGGTTACTGTTCGTAGAGGAGCTGAAACAGAGCAGCTCTGGCAGCTCGTCCTTTTCAGAGACTCCCAGCAGAATGCAGCCACAGACTACAAACAGTGTTACCTAAGGACAAAAGTGAGCTGAATTGAGCAAATGAATATAACGTGACCAGCTGTTGAGCTTCCTCACATCTAGCTTCTGAAAAAGCTGCAGCAGCATGTGCTGAGCCCTTATAACATCACAGTGCCACCTAGAGGCAAACCTGGGACTATATGCACTTCAGGCTGATACACAGTTAACTGCTAGCTCTAATCACAGAGTTTAAGACATATTATGATTTGCTCTCAGCCTCTAGTGATCAAAATAACAAGCCTAAGTTGATATATCTTAGAACTAGAATATGATTATAAAATGTGATGTGATTTCCTTGAAGCTGTGGCCTGCTCTCATTCGTCATGGTTATAAAAACAGAATCTGCACCCAAGTGTACAAATCAGCTGCTGCCTAGCTTACACTGTTGGACATATTTACTATCATCTCTGTCTCCTCAGTGGGCTGTAGTAAGTGAGCGCTTCACAGGATTTTACTGTTGCCATGGCAGTGATGATAATGTGAATGGCAGCTTCCTGAGTGCAGCTTTATGCTAATGAGGTTCGGCTGGGCTCTCTGTGGCCTGATCCCATCCATCCAATAAGCTCAGCTCATGCACAGAGTCGGCTGGACTGGAACTGAGGAGTGGACTATTTCAGCTTTAAAAAAATATATAAATAAATAAGGCCATGGCATTTGGCTAAAACTGTGCTTTCACAGGAACAGTTATCAAGTGCACCATTTACAAGAACAGAGTGGGGAGGGGGTGACTCACTCACAATTAACACTGTGTCACTCACAGAGAGAATATCGATGTGTCAATGCATGTGTGTATGTTTGTGTGGGTATGTGTGGGTGCACCTGAATAAGGAGGAGTATATTGCTGTTCTTCATCAGACTCAAAAAAGTCACGTCAGTATTTTAGAGAAAAGCAACACAGACTGATAAAAGTGCTGCTGTAGGACCTTTCTAATGAAATGGAGCAGTGAACAGAACAGCAACACATTAATCACTGTTATTGTCATAACAGGCCCACTCTCTTTTTCTCTTTCTCTCCCTCTCTCTCTCTCTCTCTCTCTCTCCTCTCTCTCTCACTGTCCAGGCTGCGGAGGTGGAGAGGCAGCTGTCCACTCAGGTCCATTCGTTACGGGACGACTTCAGGGAGAAGAGTGTTTCTACACGCCAGCACATGACACGACTAGAGAGTCTACAGGCTGAGGTGAGCTATTATCAATACACTCTCTGATGTATTTATCACTTTATACAGTATATGGTTGATTGATTTAGCTGATTGACTGACTGGCTGAAAGATTGATTGTTTGATTGACAATTCACTGATAGGTACTTTTTAGCGCACATACTGCTGCAGGTGTCCATGTGCAGTCAACCATCAAACTCTAGTCTACAAGTTGTAAGAGAAAAGTAGAGCTAGGTATTGATTCATTCTGTACTGAGGGTCCTGCTGCTCAAGAAGTCATTTCGCCTGTTTGCAATTATTAGTGCTGAGAGGAAAGCCTGAATGCCGGAGGCGACAGCAGATCTCCACGGCAGCTAATGTTAGAGGTTGACGGCTCCTGTGCTAATTAGTGACAAAAAAAAACCCCACCAAAGGGAAAATGGGTTCCAACAAATAGTGTCACACATTTTCAGTGAATGGTGTTTGTTACTTTTGTCTGCCATATTACTGAAATTGTGGAATGATACTCCTCTTCCAGGGAATTTTCTATCAGAGCTCCTCAGAGATTTCTCAGACTCTACTATCTTTTCCCTCTTCTTTCTCTCTCCTCTCCCCTTCCTCCTCCTCTTAAATGAATTCCTCCTCTTGGTTGGAGCAGCAAGGGCTAGAAGTGAGTGGTTACCTAACGCTGTCTATTGGTCAGACTGCATGCTGCATGTACCTCATTATAAAACATCGAAACAAGGATTGCACAAAGATTTTGTGTTTACTTTTGCAATTATGTTAAACTCCCCCTCTTTTTGCAGCTAAATAGTGAGTTGTTATTAGGGCAAATTACAATTATTTCACACGGGTGGATTACTGAGTCTATTATTTGGATTAATTGCTTAATTTGTGGACCGTATAATCTGAATGCAATTGAAAATGCTATGTCTATGGCACATTTGACATAACCCAAAATGGTTGGGGTCCTGGTACATTAAAGAACCTCATGTTTAATCCTTTGTTGATAACAGTGGATTAGAGAATTGGATTGAAGTTGAGCACTGTTGAGCAAAATGAAAGGGAATATAAGACAAAAAGAAAATTATATATCAATTAATCAATATCTATATTGAGCAAATAATTGCATTGCCACAACTTCATACCTATAATATGAATATACCATGTATTTATATTTATTTATGTTTAAAATACATTATATGTAGTTAATAATATTTCCTGCTTTACCCTAAGGCAATCCCTGTTTCCTGAGACTGAGCATGAAAAACATGCTTTTTTTTCTTTTCTTTTTTTTTTTTTTAGCAGCGCATGAGATGTGTTGTGATGTCAGTGAGCCAGCTGCGTGTTCATGTATGATCTCAGCCAGATAAATGGAGATCATACCGTTGAATCATAACAATGTAAACAATTCAGATGTACCCCTGGCTTCTTTTCAAAGCCGGGGAGAAAACACCATGACTGCAGAGCTTGTGCTATAATTGGGAGAAAAAGCTACTGCTCTATATTTAGCTCAAATGCTGCAATGTCTGGGTGCTCCCACCATTCCAACATCTTGCCTTTATATGACAAGCACTGATGACTAATGGCTTTTATCCCTGTCTTTGTCAAGCAGAGACTATTATCAACCAAAACTATCTGAGGGATGTACCAAACCTGGCTATATAGATGTTCATATGGTAGTAAAAGCCACTGAGCTGCATGTGACGTCGAGCTCCTGCACAGTGAAATAGGTTACCAGATGTAGGTCAAAAGCAGGGGGATAAAAAGGAACAAGATCTGATCTTTGTTTAATGGGGGAAGCTGCTTGAGAAGCTGCAAAGACACAGGGCAACTTGTTTCACCACAGGAAATGTGTTGCGTTGTTGCAGCGTTTGGCTTCAGTTAAGGCCATCAGAAGGAGTAAGCCAAAATCAAGTTTAGTTGAGACACTAACATATCACCAAGACATTCCTGTAGAAGAGGGTGGTAACTAACGCCTACGCCTGTGCTAGGCAACAAACATTCTTTGGGCCAGTGGGAGTACTTTTAATCTTGTGTAAGAGCTCAGCTTGAGATTTGTTGCCTCGGAGTCAGGAAAACAACAAGTTTAGAAAATTAGCTTTTAATTAGTTCCATAGCTGCCTGTCTTTCCCGTATCGACCGGAAATATCAAAACAATCCTCGGTTTCTCCCCTTTATACCTATTTCCCACGGTGGGATGTCTAACCTGTGCTCTGCCCTGTCAGATTAAGATGTTGTCGGAGAGGAAGATGGAGCTGGAGCGTCGGGTTCATGCCATGCTAGTAGAGAACGACCTGCTGCAGAACACAGTGGACGACCTGAGAGAGAGGACGCTGGTGCTGGAGAAACAGTGTCACGAAAAGGATCTACAGGTTAGTCACCATTAGTGACTGAAAGCCAAGACCTACAATGAGGGCTTCATGTTTTATCACACAACCTTTAGATCTCATATCTTTGAGGGTAGGTACTACCTCTGGCGGTACTGACAGGGTAAATTTTTTGTACATACCTTCTACAAAGCTATCTCTGTAGATACTCCTTTGGTATTTGTGTCACTGATTTTATTCTTAGCGGCGCTGGCAGGTGTTTGAACGCGGCATTTAGACCTTGAAGTAATAATCTGATACATTTTCATATAAGTAAATACCCTTTTTGCCCCTCTCTGTTTCTGACTGAAACAACAAAATAGTGATTCAGCTTCTGTTCAATTCATGAAAGCTTTTCCATTTTGTGTTCTGAACACCTGGCAGGTCTTTTCCAGGAAAAATCCTCAGGTGCACAGGAAGTGATGTGTTTTTTGTTTTCTGAGCAGCACCAGAGGTTTGTTGGAATAATATAAGAACTGTGAAGTTAGCATGGAAAGTAATAGCCAAAGAAAAGAGCACCACCTACATAAAGTCCAAGTACATCAAAAGGTCCAAAGAAAAAGTAACTGTTTCATTTACAAGTGATCTCTGGAAAGTGTAAAAACACCATAGTAGTCAGCGCTAAACACAAAAGGAATTCAAAAAAAAAAAAAAATTCTAAAAACAAACTCATTATCTCTTTAAACTGGGGTTGACTTCCAGTAAGCTAGCAGATACAAACTTATGACTCCCCAAGGACACAGTGGCTGTTGAGGGCATCAAATTTGAGACTTTTCAGATGCGACTCTCTATCTAATCACAAGGCCATCAAACCACATGAGCCTTCTATGTTGGGTGACTGAGTACTGTGTTGACCTTTTGTTTTTAAGGGGCATTAAGTCATAAGTGACTTTAGTCGACCTCTTGTAGTGACCAAGAGATTCCAGTAACATCAGCAGGTCTCTGGCAGCTTACGGTAATAAAGCCGTAATAAAGATAATAAAATAATAAAATAATAAAGTTACATTCAGAGTTTTTTTCCAAAACAGACTGTGGGTCAGAACGTGAATTTGGAGAGCCAGAAATCTCAGCACCTGGACAAATAACCACTGAGTCAGTTAGTACTGATCAGTACCCCTAATGACCCCCACAGGTATACTGTACTTTGTTCATTTTGCACCTTCAAGTCCCAGCATTGCCTGCTCTGTTGTGTCTAGTTGCGGCAGAGCCAGCTGGAGCTCCAGGAGGTTCAGGTGTCCCACAGGCAGCTGAGTGCCCGCC
Organism: Neoniphon sammara; assembly: GCA_900302535.1. Classification (NCBI taxonomy): domain Eukaryota; kingdom Metazoa; phylum Chordata; class Actinopteri; order Holocentriformes; family Holocentridae; genus Neoniphon; species Neoniphon sammara. The sequence continues at coordinate 24,649 of OMKZ01021162.1, read as the reverse complement.
TGGAGGAGCTGACGGAGGAGCACAGCCTGCAGGGCCTCACCCCCCACCCATCCAGCCTGCTGTGTGAGATCGAGCAGAGCATGGAGCAGGAGGAGCAGGAGCAGGAGAGGGAGCAGGTAAACAGGCCTGTGTGCTCTGTCTGATTGTAGTATGCATGTTTGTTTTAACCCGCTTCATGCACCAGATGGGCGGAGTTTAACACATCAAGACAGTTTAGGTACTGTCAGGTAAGGGGTCAACCGCAGAACTTCACTTCCCAATATTTTCCTGTGATCTTTTAAACTAGTTTGGACTCGCTGAATCATCCAAACCTCTGTCTGGTATTGAAAAGTATTTGCATAACCTATTTCGTCCAGGCCTTAGGCACACACAGAGATTTATGTTCTCCTCCCTCTCCCCGTGCAGCTGCGTCTCCAGCTGTGGGAGGCCTACTGCGAGGTGCGTTCGCTCTGCTCTCATCTGCGAGGAAATGACGTCACGGACTCGGCGCTGTCCACCGACTCTTCCATGGACGAGTCCTCAGAGACGTCCTCAGCCAAGGATGTGCCTACTGGGAGCCTCCACACCAGCCTGCTGGAGCTGCGGAGGCTAACACAGAACCTGCTGGATGGCAATGAGTCCACGGTACGCAACATCACACAAGTAGCTAGTCAAGCTTTAGCCACATAACATGTCAGATTAAAAAAAAAACCATACAAGTTACTTTTTAAAGAATTTTATGTAACTTAAGTCTTTGGTTGACAGTATATATACAGATACTTGTAGAGACTGGATCCTCCATGGGGTTGTTTTAGAGATACTGAACAATGAAGTTCAGGTAGTGACGTTTTTAGGGAACACAGAGAGTGATGTGATGTGATGTGATGTGATGTGATTGCCCCTCTCTCCGTGGTCTTTCCCAAGATTCCTTCCCTTTTTTCCCTTACACTGGGTTTTTGGGGAGTTTTTTCTTGCCCGCTATGAGGGTTAAGTCAGGGGGTGTTGCCTTATTTTATCTCTTGTAAACTTGTGGGCCTGTAAAGCCCTTTGAGACTGTGAACAGTGATTTGGGGCTCTAAATAAATGTGAACTTGAACTTGACTTGAACATGTGGTGTGTGTTGCAGGGCTCCCGGCGTAGTGATGAGGAGGCTCTGGAGGAGCAGGTGAGGAAGCTGGGAGAGGAGCTGAGGGAAGTCAGAGAGCTCTACGAGGCTGAGCAGGAGAAAACACGCAGCAACGAAGAGGACCTGCTACAACTACACAATCAGGTACTGGCTGCGACAACACGCATACAATACATATAGAACCAACAGAGATCAGGTGAAAGATAAAGAGAAAGATAAATTTGAGCAAAAGTCAAGAATCTGTCTGCTCCAAGGTCCTGTTCCTCATCATGTAACAAGACACACATCAGACACAGCATTTATTAATTCAAGATCACACACAGTCTCTCTTGGCTGCATAACATTGCACTCAAGGGTGTTCATGTCTGAGAATAACATTTAGTTGACCCAATGCTATAGGAGCCGTCCTATATGTCACAGATGATGTAAAATCAATTCACATCTCCACACACACACGTTGGTCAGAACTATTTCTGCGGCCCAGGGTCGGCTACACATCAGCCTTACAGATGAGCACTCCTCAGTTCGATGTTATTCAGCCAAGAACACTGGATGTGATCTTGAATTTTATGAGGACTGGCTTTGTGACGCATCTCCTTGTGTCTGTATTCCCCGGCGTGTCCCGCAGATGGCGCTGCTCTCCGTAGAGATGTGCTCCACCCGGGAGGACAATGAGCGGATGAGGGCGTTGACCGAAGTGCGAGAGCCCAGCGAACAGCTCCAGAGTGCGATACGAGACAGAGACGACGCCATAGCCAAGTAGGACCGCAGCATAAGATGAATAAAAAAAATCCCGGTGCATCCCAGATAAGAATTGTTCATAAAACAATTTTTCAATAATGTATAGTAATGATTCACTGTTTTTACTGATAAGTCTGTCTGACTGTCTTACAGGAAGAAAGCGGTGGAGATGGAGCTGGCTAAGTGTAAGATAGACATCATGTCTCTGAACAGCCAGCTCCTGGACGCCATCCAGCAGAAGCTCAACCTATCACAGCAGCTGGAGGCCTGGCAGGTGGGTCAGAGGTCACAGGGTCAAGTGTACTAACAGTGAAAACCTAATACAGCTGGTCTTTTGTAAAGCATTTTGTAACATCTTTTTGAAAGATGTTACAAAGTTAAAGTAGGCCAGGCATAGCAAATGTAAATTTAGATTTATCGATCAGGCAGTCTAATAGATAATGTACAGCAGGATTCTTTCTCTTCATTAAATAATAAGTTGTGTACAAATGAAATAACAATAATTGCTGAAATAGTTTGTTTTTCCATCCCTCCCCTTTAACTTCTGTCTAGTGTTTCTTTATTTTAACAAATTTAAAGGTCCACTAAGTTATTTTCCCCAAATCTCTTCTTCACGTTGAGCAGCACCCTGCTCTTGATCTCTACTGCGACACTCACCGGCATGGATGAAAAACGGCATGGTCGCGCCTCACCGTTGCCCCGCGAGCCCTGGAAGCCCTGGATCACAATGCGATCATTTTTACTTTTTGGGTCTGACTGCTTCAGACCCTGCTGCATAATGATGGTCTTCCATTATTTCATAGATCAGATTGAAATGTGGCGCACCTGACGCGGAAACAGCACTAACTAGGCACGGGAATCTGGACAGGATACACGGCAGCAGCTCCAGCCAATGATCGCGAAGCTCGTCTTCTTCTGCGAACGTTAGTCAGTTGTTTTACACATGGAGGCCTCCATGGAGTCACGGCCCGCGACATGTAGAATAAAATATGAATAAAATAGCTCCTTTTCATCATATAAAGCAATCTGACTCATCATCTCATGCGAGTGTACATAATTTTAAACATATTTATTTATGTAATTATTCATTTTTATTATTTTTGTTATATTTTTTTATCTACAAACGACTTAGTAGACCTTTAAAATATGCACATATACACTGAGCCACTCAGTTTACTTCTAGAGGACACAAACAAGTGAAAAAATGCAGCTGCATGTTAATTGGTTTGCTGTGGTGGGTGTCGCTAAAGGAATATATTTCATTTGTAGCTGGAGGACTCAGTGTGTGTGTGTGTGTGTGTGTGTTTGTGTGTGTCCCCTCCTCTCCTTCCCTCCCTCATCTGTAACTAGCAGCTCTTTCCTCTCTCTTTCCCCGCCTACAGTTTGCCTCCTCAGGGCTCTTTACTGTGTGGCTCTTGTGGTTTCTGATCTAGTGGCCTTTCTCAGCTTCCGTACCACCCTTTCTTCCCTGTGGTACCCCCCTCCTGCCTTAGAGGTGAGCCGAGGTGTGCCATCTCACCCCTCCACCCTGCACTAACTCGACTGCGCCATCCTGAGCCATTCCATGCCACGGTTAGCTGAGTCAGGAGAAACACCCATTCGTGCTGCCTGTCTATCTGAAAGCATTAAGCACCATCGAGATCCATTCACTCCACTTTCTCCATATATGTCACCTGCTGTCTCCTCTATCCACACTCCTGTGTCTCCTTTACAGGAATAGACCATGTTTTTGGGGAAATTGGCCCATTGGTCAACTTATCTGTTAGTGATGAGAACAGAAATAAAAGTCATCCATGTGTCCCTGGTAGATCATATGATCCAGCACTTTAGCATAATGTTACCTGTTACTGTAGCATAATGTTTACTGATAGTAGGCATCATCTAAAGTAAGAAGATGACCTGGTATAAGAAAAAATGTGTTTTTATTATATGGCCTGTAGATTGCTAAATGTTAAATATGAAATGTCAAAAATGCAATATGGCCAGTGTTGTCAGGTTTATCTTTGGAAATTTCACCTGAAATTGTGATTTTTAGCTGTACAGTCTCCCATCATCATTGTCGTCAACTTGACTTAGAGACCTTTAAACACCCTTTGGCAACTTTGTTTATCAAGAGTGACTAGTGGCATATCTAGTACATTTTTCTAAACATTCAAAATAAAGTTAACTGTCAAGTGTTTTTCAACAATATTTATAGCTGATGCTATTTTACACTACTTGTTTGTCCAAACTAATCAGGTCTGATGGTCATAGCACCTACACTACACAGAGTAGCCTGTTCCCTCCGCAAAGTGTGGGAACTTTACCAAATATTTTCACATGCAAATTAGAGTGTGATGTCATCTTTATCTTCTAGCAACCTCTTGAGCATCCAGTAGCTACTCTCCTTGAAATAGAGTTGATAACACTGCTGATTGCCCACTTCCTTTGGGAACAATGAAAGTAGTGCCTCGTAGTTCAAAAAAAGCACATTATTTTTTTATGGCAAATGTTGTGTAAATTTTGCCTCCTACACAGAGCTGACTGACTTGGCCACATGCCTTTCAAGGTTGCTGAACTAGGTGCAGAGCTTCTCATTTTCTAACTTTGTGAGTGATATTGGCAGTCATACCAATCACTTACTATCACGCAACATGGAGCACTGGAACAAATGATCTACTGGGGACACATGCATTACTTTGTGGTCTATGTTCTGATCACTTAACAGTTAAGCTCACAGCTGAGTCAGTCTCCCCAAAACTTGGTATATTCCTCCTGCTCCAGACACCCTCTCTCTGTCATTCTCTCATTTACTTCTCTGTCCTGTGCTCCTTCTTTCAGGATGATATGCACAGAGTGATTGACCAGCAGTTGATGGACAAGCACCAGGATGAGTGGCGCTCCGCCCCTTACTCCCTGTCAGGTTCGTCGGGGGCCCACGGGCAGTCGTCCAGACGAGCCCACCGCATCGCCGACCGGGACAGGAGGCTTTTCTCTTTCTTCAAAAAGAACTGAGCCCTATTGGACTGGCTGTGAACACACCAGACAGACAGAGACAGACGAGGCGAGGGAAAGGGAGAGGGAGAGTGCAAACACAGTACAGGGGTAACAACACAGCCAAAGATGGGCAGTGGCACACGCTTACAGACAGGAGGGGCTACTGAGGTTCGGGGGGGGTCTTTTTGCACTTTATCTGTCCCATCACTCATCTCCTTACTGATATTAGTGAATAGCGACAAAGAGTGTTAGAAGTATAAGAGTTTGTCGTCCCCAGAGGTTTTGGCTTCAGCCCATCTCATTGAAATCTATCGGGCTCGCATGAACAGGGTCATAAAGTTTACCTCCAAAGAGGAAGGTTCCCTTGTAGTGCCTACTACCATCTCTACTACCCCACTGCCAACTCTATAGAGAGGGAACACTGTGTACAAACTCTAATTGTATGCATCCCACTTATCAGGCCAAGGAGTCTGGGGATAGACTGGTGGATACATGGGACACAGCGGGATCATGGGAAAAGATGAGGATAGAAAGGCAGGTTCTCTAAGTCAGAATACTGTGGAGCGTAGCAGGATAATGACCATTCTCTGGGTAGGGAGCAATGCTGCTACAGCTAACCCACATATGATCTCTCAGGTTTATTCATTTGTTCAGGGAGTTTTCACCATGAGGCCTCAGTCCCAGTCAGCTGAGCTGGGTTTATCAGCGCCATACCATAGCACTGACTGGCAAATGTATTTTCCACTAAATATCAGACTTGCACGCATATCAACATTGCTGGACAAAGAGTAAAGTGTATCAGGAATGCATTTTTTAAAATTCCACAATGGGGATTTAACAGCTATGGAACTGTCTTAATACACAAACCAAACTTTCAGTTCAAGTGAGAAATAGAAAACCATAATCATAGCATAGAGTTTTTCTTAAGAGTAGTGACACATTACACCAGTGTTAAAGAGTGAGTCAGCACTAAATCATATAAGGCAGGAACGTTTACTGCACTGTTCTCTAGGGGTTTAAACTTTGAAGCATGTTGCACCTCTGGCCACACCCAATCATTAAACTTGTAACTCATTAAGCTTGTAAACTAAACAGAAGAAGAAGCCGAAGAGGAATAAAGTATCTGCTGTGACATCACTGACTGGGCGTGGCCAGAAGTGCAACAGGCCTGAAAGTTCACACCACTTGAGTGCAGAGTAGCAGAAGTTTACTGCTGCTGTTGACTCACTCCATAATGTTCAGGACTCATTCAGCATTTTAAGTTAAATCAAATGGAGCTTGAACAGAACAGAAGCATTAAATTGAATGAATGTATTTTTAAAAAAAACAGCCTATTTGACTTTTTTGTTGCATCTATCTCAGGTCTGTGGTGAATTGTAACTGGGCTTCATGCTAATCTCTGACATCTGAATAAACCTCTGGGTGGCTGCGGTTAGTGGTAGTGTCTGTCCAGGTGGTGTGTTTTTCTACAGTTCATGTCATATTCAACATTAAACTCATTCTTCGGAGGAAGAGGCACCATCCAACATTGTCCTCATGATGTCAATCACCTTCCTAGCTGACCAAATTCTGAAAATTGTTTACATCAGCTTGAGCAGGAGGAGGAAGAGATGAAATGCTCACCAATTCTCCAGGGCACATGGGCAAATCAGAAGTCCTTCACATTATCCTACAATCAGTCCTACAACAAATAACCTGTTGAATTTCAACTCCGTAAAGGCGAGGTGATGTACAGAGATTCCACTGTCTCTCCAGTGATCAACAATTGAGCTGGATTAGTTAATGGCAAACACTACTAGAAAAGGTCTACCTCCATTCTCATTGCTTTGAACCTTCATGGGCACTTTGATTTCCTAGCTGCCGGGCTTCTGTTTAGGCTAGACATATCTGTGACTCCATTGGTAAAACAGTGTGTGTTGACCTGAACTCTCTGAGCGTGAATGGTGTTAATCGTGTGGCACAGCGGTGCCTGATGTCTGTCTGTGTTCGAACTCATGTCTAAAGCACCTGTGCAAACCTATGCAGATGTCTTCTTGTCATCTCAGCTGGTTGTCGGGAAGGATCAACCCAAAGAATGATTTTTATAAAGAGTTGAATAGGTTTGGATGAAATTGATATATTTATAAAAATGCATACCTTTTGAATGAAAATCTACTGTTTTTTTAGAAAGAAATATGTACATTGTTATTTGTAGATTCATTTTTGTTTTTTTTTCATGTGTGTCACAACTGTGCAGGAGTGCTGTTGGTGAGTTGTAATGGACGTTATCACTCTCACAGATGTTTATTTGTCTGTTTGGGTGTGGCATGCAGTGGAGCTGGCTTGAGATTCATAAGCACTTCTGTCTTTCATTTAAATTATTCACTATTACGGTGGGTAATTTACCGGAAAGTCCACGAGAACGCTCATGAATCTCAATTCTGCCGCGAGACAGTCTAATCCACGAGTGTGCACTAAACAGGCTTGAAATTCATCACCCGATTCAGTCCTTTGACAGTTCTTCCATCGCTGCAACTGCTCCTGTCTGAGGGATATAGTTAAGTATTTCTGCAGTGTGATCAGATACACAAAATTGCAGGGGGCAAAAGCAGGAAAATGGTTATACCTCAATTAGAAAAAAATGGAAGGTGTGTTGAAATGCTGATAAAAACTGAAACTTGACATCCCTGTGTTTGTAGCATGGGACTCAGTAGTTACACCTAAACTGACGGGTGAAGAGAAAACTACTGTTGCCTGCAACATGGTTGGATTAAAGAAGTCCAACTGCTCTTGCCATAACCAGATTGTAATTTGTCTGTATTCATGCCATGTCTTTATTAATACACTGGCAAAAATTTTGTTCCATCCACATATGTTCAAATTACTTTGTTTCATGTTTTACTGTATGTGCTGTTCAACATGTCGCTCCAATAACACTGTAGACTGTACTGCTTCATTTTCCATTTGAAAACATTTCTTAAAACTGTCTCCTGTGTTTTCTTGTGGTCAACATCCTGCGTGTGTGTGTGTGTGTGTGTGTTGCAGCGACAGACAGACATGCCATTGAGTGTGTTTTCTGCTGCTTGTCTCTAACAGTCGAATATGTTGTTTGGAATTTAGTGCTTCTAGTGGGTTCATTGTGCTCGGGATGAGTGCTTCCATTCACCACTGACTAAAAGCACTGTTTTAGTTACAGAATACCTAAAGAAGATATTCAAAATATTTATCATGCAATTTTCTTAGCAATTTGGGGAATTTTTGTACAATAAATTCTTCACAATCTACATGTCTCCACTGACTTGGCCCAGATATATAGACACTTTCTCCCTGTCATCCTCAGAATCAGACATGCTGGAAACAGGGTCAAAATGCTGCAAACTGTCTGCTGAAACATGAAAACTTTTATCTTTTTCAAAGAATAGAATAAATGCAGGGAATGGGGACCCAGCCAAAGTTTTGCGAGTAAGTACTTCTGCAAAATGAGGGCATCCACAGTGTATAATGTCGCCATCTGCATTAGCATCAATAAGCAAATTAAATGACCATCAGCAAGAAGCTCAGACAAATTA